>JXCR01138525.1:0-132729 GCA_002079205.1 Phalaenopsis hybrid cultivar | reverse complement strand
GAATCAACTTCCTCGCAGAAGTGGATATGTTTCCAGTAATCTTGATTCATCTTGGTGAGGATCTTCCTTAACGGGTATCTCCTCAGGAGCCTGGGCTTTAATGGCCCTCTGAACTCTCCTGTTGTGGTTCCTCCTTTGAGTTTGGGTTAGTGGTGCAGTTCTTAAACTTGATCCAATTTGAAATACTGATGGCTAGACAGTCAATCCCTCAGTCAGATCTTTAATGATCACTACTTCTATCCCCTTAGCAGCAGCGGGGACAGCAGACTTGGTAGTTGTCATAGTGGCAACAGTAGTCTTGGCCTTCGTATAAGAAGGGAAGCCTTGAAGACAATTTAGGTTGAACTCAGCAGACGGCTCCTGAACTTCTGGAGCGAGATTTCATTATGACGAATGGGGCCTTCCCAAGGATAACCTCGAGGTTTTCAAATCCGGCTCCGAACTTAATGGTAGGAGCGACATAGCGGGCTTCATGGCTCATCGATAAGTTGCAAGAAAAAGTCAATGTTGGGTAGGCCATTGCAGCATCTTTGAAGCAGAAAGCTTTGGGGTTAGCTATATAGTCAAAACCTTGTAATTATAGTGCAAGCACTGAAAATTAACAGAGGTTGATTTGTTTACCGGGTAAATTTTAGTTTGTGGGGATTTTAAAATTTTTAATAAAAAGGTAATTTAAAAGTAGAAAATTTTAATTAATTTTGAATCGTGCGCGACACAACACAATTTGATTTAATTTGCAAAATAGCAAATCAAACTCGAAAGGGAGATGTGAAGTGTTTAGGACCCAATGCGGGACCCATTTTTACACACAATGCCCGGGTGGAACTAGTCCACCAACACACCTATTGGGGGTCCAACCCCACATGAAGATTAAAAAGTCCTTAATGGCCTCCTGAACCCCTCTATTCAAAGGTGGTCGAACAGACGGTCCTGAAGTCTAAAGAGTTGGCAGTACTTTCCCAAGACAGAAATGGGTAAAGTATGTCAACGGAGGTGGGGTAATTTGGTACTAGGGGACATAGACACATTACTGATGTGTGAAGATAGTATTTCCTGATTTAAATGGAGAGAGAAGCTAGTCCCCTGCAGAGTCGCCAGAAACTGTCAGCACTATTTTGGTTAAGGAGTTGCCCGTAAGAAGCTGTTGATCACCGGAATTGAAATCTCATCGCCCACTTCGTAAGGACATTTTAATTTACATATAGATTTAAGTTTAGAAAAATATGAAATCAAACTGACCCCATACTTTTTATAGTTTAAATGAAAGAGCACTATACCTTAAACTCTGTAAATATCCCGAAGGATAAACACAAGACTTGAGGATAAGGCTCGATCAATTTGGTCTGCGAAACAGTTTTATTTGCCGACAAATTTTTCTATTTAATATGAAGAATTAAATAAGGTTTATATTAAGCTGGGTTCAGACAAGCTTCCTATAAGGGCAAGCCCTTATAGTTAATTACATCTTAAATGACCGAAGTCATCTAAGAAAACTCTCGATTAAAATCAGGAAATATTATCTTCAAGGAGGTCAAAGGATAACACTTTTCAATGATATCAGACAAAGAGGTGTGAAATGAGATTGGCTCAAATTTGGAGCACTTTGTTTTTGGAATCCAAAGGAGGAAGAACTAGGGGATTTCATGAATTCGGAGAAGAACCTCGGTGACTTCCCGATCTATCTTATTGTTTGGATTCAGTTTTGAGGAGAAATATTTAGGTGTTTCATCCTACCAATTTTATTTAATTACGACATACATTCGTGTGAAACAACAAATAGCCTGGAAGATGTGAGGATTTAGGTCGTGACGGACGACAACCTCAGAATCCTAAGGCGAGTTAGGGTTTATATTGTACAACAGGGCTGTACAAAGGCCTAAAGATAAAGTGAGGATTTAGGTTGCATTAGAAGACAACCTTAAAATCTTATGGCTTTGGTTGTTTAATTCTAAGGAAGGAATGGTTTAGTTGGGGAAGACAGGTTTTGCTGTTGAAGATGGTCATGCTGCACACTATGCTAGCTTCGAGCTCCTTGTCGTGACGAGTTTAAGTTTTCTAGGGTGTGAAGTTATGATGTCAAATCAGGTGGCCCTATGGTTGTAGTTCTTTTAAAAAAATTTATGTGGGTATGTTAAAGTTGATTAGAGCGACACCAGTTAGGATCCTATGGTTCCCTTATTCCGGTACAAGNAATACGGCAGGTGCTAATATAAAAAGCTACAAGACTTAAAACATTAAATTGCGCATAATACATATAAAGTCTACTGAGAACAAGTTAATTATACTACATTTAACAAAATACTAAAACTAATGACACAACTAAAGTGAATTTCATAAATGAAAATAGTCTTACAAACTACAGTTCACAACACAACATAACAACAAAACATAGCCTGACAATCTAACAAATAGTCTCAATAATATAATAAAAACAAGCAACACAATAATATAGTACAATCAAACATAAACTAAAATAAAGATCACCAGTCTTCATCATCTTCTTATTCTTCTACATCCAAATGCTGCTGCTGATATGGAGTAAAAACGGGGTGAGTAGGAAATTGAACTGAATGATCACCCTTTATGTATCTCACCAATGCATCATCATAAGCAACATCATATTTAAACTTATGCCAAATCAAACCATGTGTCTGAGCATTTCTGGCATCCATGTTTTGCAACCTATGATCCATTCTTAAGATATCTCCCTCCCAAATCATCATTTGGTCTAAAAATTCTCGGTTAGTAGGGTTACTGGAAGTAGGAATTCTCGAATTAGAAAGAATATATGGTCTTACTTCCATATCTCGAGTAAACATGAGATTCATATGTCTTTATATTGGCAGGCCCAATAGGTCTTAGAGGCTCAATCTTCTCTTCCAATAATCTGGAATCAACTCCTACCTTTTCACAGAGTGTGTAAATAAGTGCAGGGTATGCCAAACCACTAGTGGTCTCTCCCAAAGCAATAGATATAGTGCTCAAATAAATAACAGAGCCTACATTTATGCCCATCACTTGCTGAATACATAAGTTCAAGATGGCTCTATCCTTGGTCACCTCACTATGATGATTTGTCAGAATCATTTTTTGAGAAATGAAGTAGTGTCAGGCTTTAGATACTACATTAAGCATAGAAAGAGGAAAGTTTACCTTAACCCCATTCTTCACTTTCCAAGTTCTTTTTTTGCTAGTCAGAAAAGAAACAACCTTATATAAGGTCTCATTTGTAGCAAAAAATTATTTATACTGGTATCCATAAATATCCTCTAACTGATAAAACACATTTATTTTTCTTGGAGAAAACTCCACCCTTTTTCCATGTACAAAAACAAAACCATCTGAAGCCTCTAAAAAGATGGCATAAAATTCCATAACAATACCAATTATCGCATCAGCAGTAAAATAACAGAAATTTTCTCACTGCCGGGCAATAGTTAATCATTCAACTTCTCCTCCCGGATTCTTAAAACCACGACCCTGAATTACATTTTTATACTCAAGTAGACTATTAAATCGAGCACTAGCCCTGAAGCTGACAAATTTTTGCTCATCATAATCTACTTATCTTTTGCTCATTCTTGGGGCCATAAGAAATCTAAGAAAAATTTGATAAAAAATCTCAATAAATTTCCAATTTTCTGAAAATCACAATGTAAAATGTTTTAGATATAAATCAACTAAGTGAGAATTCTTCACCAAAGGATTTTATCAAAATCTCTCAAAAAATTCCAAAATTCTAGGATCTAGGTAATGTGAGATAAATCCTTGGTGAAAAACAAAAATTTTTAGTTTAAAGTGTAGCTCTTGCCTAGAGAAGATGAAATCTGAAGTTTCTTTTCCTCAAAATCGCCTCAAATCCACCCAAAATCCAGTCCTAGGTACAAAAACTAATTATAAATACATTTTTCAAATCACACATTCACACATATTAAGCAAACTAATTATAAATCAGCTTCGAAATCAAGCCATAACATAAAATGCTAACACAAAATTATACACATAATCAAAATTCGGAATTCTAAAGCAAAACAAACAAAATTAAATAAAATCCACACAATCATATTAAATACATAAATATTTTTAAACTAGTAGAGAATCCAAAGTTTTCAATTATTTTGCCTCATCCTCAATGTTGTCTCCTCCTTTAATATCTCCCATTGATTGGTAATGAAAGTACAGATTGTAGAAGGACCAATACGAGAATTGATCCTATATCAATGGGTTTTTTTCCATTTGACAACAGTACTATAAAATAACACTTTCTTTGGTGACTCTACTAATCTTCATAGTAGGGAGTAATTTTGCAGAAATAAAGAAATGTTAGTGCTTCAAAATTGGATTAAGTGATAAAGCAGGAAAACTAACATATCCCTTACTCGTATCTCCCACATATCACTTTCATCCATCAGAAAATTATAAACATCTTGCATCAAATCTCGTGTAGGATTAATATTTGTATAATGATAGATTGAAACTTTTTCTATCATATACAACTCATTAATCCTCACAGGAGTAAATAGTACAGCCTTACCTCGTATGAAGACAACTCCTTCGGTAATTCCATGTAAATTTACATAAAACTCCTTTATGACAGGTACAACAATCGCAGCGGTAGTTTAGCATAGAACTTCCCATCATATTTGCACAATGATCTTATCAGTTGGAGAACTTTGATTGATCAATCCATGATTAACAAAACCTCTCTCCTTGATCAATCTCTTCTTCGTAATAATTTGTCGTATAATCTCTGCACGTCGAAACTGATAAACTTTCTTCTATTGAAAACTCCATACCTTGAAGTATTTATGAAATTGGAAGCTATGGAATTCGAAAATAGGAAGTTTCTAGTCGTCCAAGGCAGTTTTTAGGAATTTAAAAACACCTTTCGGCGGTTATTCTGAAGATGATAAGTAGTAAAGAATCTGCATAATATCATATTTCTTAATCAATTTTTTCATTCTCTTATTCCAAAAATTAGATCCTCCATTAGTAATAATTACTCTCGGTATTCCATATCTTGTTAAGATATTTTTAATTAAAAATTTAGAAACACTTTGAGCTTCACATATGGGTACAACAATAGCTTCAATCCATTTGGACATATAACCAACAACAAGTAAAATATATCCAAATGAAGGATAAATGATCCCATAAAATCTAATCCCCACAAATAAAAAATTTCAACTTCCAATGTGTAATTTAGAGGTATTTCATTTCTTCTAGAAATATTTCCTACTTGTTGACATAGATTGCATGTTTTAATGTATTCATTAACATCTCTAAAAATAGTAGGCTAATAAAATCCCACTTGCAAAATCTTATATGCAGTTCTATTTGTTCCAAAATGTCCTTCAAATTTAGAATCATGACATCTTTTAATTATCTGTTGAGTTTCTTCATAAAGCACACATCTTCTAATAATTAGATCTTTACATTGTTTATATAAATATGGGTCATCCCAAAAATAGTATTTTGAATCATATATAAATTTCTTTATTTGTGAATTTTTAATATCGGGTGATAGAATGTCACTTACAATATAATTTACTATGTCAGCATATCATGGCACATCCATTTCATGAATACTATATAATTGTTCGTCAAGGAAATTTTCTAAAATTTCATTTAGAAAATTAGTTAATATTTCTATTTTTATTCTAGACAAATGATCAACTATTTGATTATCATTTTCCTTTCTATCAACTACGGTAAAATCAAACTCTTACAATCGAAGTATCCATCTAATTAATCTTATTTTAACTTCCTTCTTTTGCATTAAGTATTTTATAGCAGAATGATCTGTATGCACTATACATTTAGTTCCAATTAAATAAGGTCTAAATTTATTAAAGGCATAAACAATAGCTAATAACTCTCTTTCAGTAGTAATATAATTATTTTGAGCATCATTTAGAGACTTACTAGCATAATTTATAACTTTAAAAACTTTGTTGTGCCTTTGTCCTAATACAGGCCTAATAGCATAATCACTAGCATCACACATTATTTCAAATGATTTCTCCCAATCAGGTGGTACTATTATAGGTGTAATGATTAATTGTTTCTTCAATAATTCAAATGCTTTTATGTATTCCTCATCAAAATCAAATTTCGTATCTTTTTCTAAAAGTTGGCATAGTGGCTTAATTATTTTTGAAAAAATTTTTACGTAGCGCCTGTAAAAACCAGCATTTCTTAGAAAACTTCTCACCTCTTTAAAATTAGTAGGATGTGGTAATTTTTCTATAACTTTAGTTTTTACACGATCTACCTCCATGCCATTTTTAGAAATTTTATGCCCAAGTATAATACCTCCTTCAACCATAAATTGACATTTTTTCCCATTTAATACTAGGTTGATCTTTTTACATACATTAGGAAATTTTTCTAAATTATTTAAACATAACTCAAACAAAGTCCCAAATACATAAAAATCATCCACAAACACTTCCATTTCCATGTTCTATAAAATTATTAAAAATTGACATCATGCTTCTTTGAAATGTTGCAGGTGCATTGCATAGTCCAAAAGGCATTCTACAAAAAGCAAATATTCCATATGGGCTTGTAAATGTTGTTTTCTCTTGATCCTCTAGAGCAATTGAGACTTGGTGATAAATGGTATATCCATCTAAGATGCAATAATATTTATTTCCAGCCAATCTATCAACATTTCGTCTAGAAAGGGTAAAGGAAGGTGATCTTTTCTAGTGACCATATTTAATTTTCTATAGTCAATGCAAATTCGCCAACCAGTGACTTATCTTATTGGTATTAATTAATTTTTCTCATTTTCTTCGACAGTCACTTCTCCTTTCTTCAGAACACAGTGAATTGGGCTTACCCAAGCACTATCTGAAATAGGATATATAATTCCAGCATCTAACCATTTTAAAATTTCTTTTTAACATCTTCTTTCATTATTGGGTTTAATCTCCTCTGAGGATCAGCTTTAGGTTCATATTGTTCATCTAATAAAATCCTGTGCATGCAAATTGAAGGACTAATTCCTTTAATATCTGCTAAAGTCCATCCAAAAGCCTTTTTATATTTTTTCAACATCTCTATCAATTTTTTTTCTTGAATTCAGTTAACTCAGAAGATATAATAACAGACAATGTAGATGACTCTCCTAAAAATAGATACTTTAAATGGGTAGGTAATATCTTCTATTCAAGTTCAGGTGGTTTAATACTTGAAAGAATAAGATTTTTATTATCGTTTTCCAACAAGTCCAATGTTTCAAATTTGCTCTGAATATAATCCAAATCTTCTTCTTTTATTTCATCCTCATAGTCAAAAAATTCTCCTTACTTCAATTTGTCTTCAAAGTCATTCTTAAATTGCTCATTACTGAGATAATCAGCTACTTCCATCCTGAAACATTCATTATCCTTTTTTATTGCAGGATATTTCATAGCTTTCGCTATATTAAATTTTACTACTTGATCATTAACTCTCATTATTAATTCTTCTTTTTGCACATCTATCGCAGCTCTCCATGTTTCAATAATGGTCTCCCTAAAATAATAGGAATTTCTTTATCTTGCTCCATATCCAATACTATGAAGTCTACAGGGAAAATAAATTTATCCACTTTTACTAGTATATCTTCTATAACTCGTTTTGGATAAGTTTATTGATCTATCAGCTAACTGAAGAGCTATAGTAGTAGGGGAAATCTCTCCTAAATCTAAATGTTTAAAGATCGATAAAAGCATAAGATTGATACTCGCTCCTAAATCACATAAAGCTTTTCCATAAAACTTTTCACCAATAGCATAAGGTATAGTAAAACCACCAGGATCTTTTAATTTTTCAAGAAGCTTTTTCTGAATAATAGCACTACACTCTTCACAGAGTGCAATGGTCTCAAGATCTGTAAAGTTCCTTTTCTTATTTAGTATATCCTTCATAAATTTCACGTAACTTGGCATTTATTACAAAGCTTCAACAAAAGGAATATTTATCGTTAAATTCTTAAGGATTTCCAAAAATTTTGTAATTTTTTTACCTTTATTCTTCTGCTTCAGTCTCTGAGGAAACAGAGGTAATAGTTTTTTTAAAGGACCTTGTGTTTGTTCATTTTCATTTTGGTCACTTTCCATTTCTTCCTTCTATTCATCAATTTTAGTTTCTATTTGGATCCTTGTTTCAACTTCTTTTCCACTTCATAATTGAATAGCTTTAACTTGCTCCTTATTTTAATATTTTGGATTAACTTCCAAAGTACTCAGAAGAATTCTAGAAGGTCTGTTACTAAGTGAAGTAGCAATATGTCCTAATTAATTTTCAATATTTCTAATAAGAGCCCTTTGATTCTGTATTTGAGTTCCCATATTCAACATTACTTCTTCCATCGTTAACTTATTTTCCTTAACTTGTGGCTTAGGGTTGGAGTTAAATCCAGGAGGACAATAAGGTCGATAATTAGGATTTCCTTGATTTTTCAGATTTTTAGATGGATTCATCGAATTGTTATAATTATTCCAACTAAAATTAGGGTGATTTTTCTATCCAGGTTTATAATAGTTAGAATAAGGATTGTTATTTCAATCATTTATAGCATTTAAAGTTTCATAAGATGATTGAGTATTAATGATCTGTCTTAGTTAATTTTCCTTTAATACTAGGGGTATTTGAGAATAGTGCACTCCTATTTGATCAATCTTTTATGAAATAGTAGCAATTTAAGATGTTAAAATAGACATTACATCAAAACCATGAACACTAGCTACTCACTTAGGATTTACCCTTTCAGAGAGCCATTGAAAATTGTTGGTAGCTATTTCTTCAATTAAAGAGTATGCTTCATCAAAAGGTTTTAACATTAGTGATCCATCTGAATCAGCATCTCTAATAGATCTAAGTGATCCTACTAATCCATTATAAAATATTTGAATTATTAACCAATTTGGTAAAGCATGGTGTGGACATATCTATAATAGATCTAAATGATCCTACTAATCCATTGTAAAAAGTTTGAATTATTAACCAATCTGGTAAAGCATAGTGTGGACATTTTTTAAGAAGATCTTTTGATCCTACTAATCCATTGTAAAATATTTGAATTATTAATCAATCTGGTAAAGCATGATGTGGACACTTCGTAAGAAGATCTTAAATTCTTCCCAGGCTTCATATATTGATTCCCCTTCAAACTGACAAAAAGATGTAATATCATTTCTAAGCTTAGTGGTTTTCGAGAGTGGAAAATATTTAGCCAAGAATTTTTGTGATAGTTTTTCCCAAGTTCTGATAGATCCAGGTGCTAATGAATTTAACTAAGCTTTGGCTTTATCCCTTAATGAGAAAGGAAAAAGTCTAAGCTTAACAGCATCATTAGACACTCTGTCATATTTAAATGTACAATAAATTTCAAGAAAACTAGCAAGATGTAAGTTAGGATCTTTAGTAGTTGTTCCTCCAAACTGATTATTTTGTACCATTTGATAGCAGGTTTAAGCTCAAATGAATTAACAACAACATTAGTATTTTGAATAGTTAAGTGAAGTTCATCTGCTGTCAGATTAGCATAATCTTTTAAAGGTCTTTGTCGATTTTCATTTATTGGATTATCTAAGCTTTTCGCCATTTCTTTTAAATTTTTAATTTCTTTTTATTGTTTTCAAATTTTTCTAATAGTGCATTCTAATTCTAAATCGTAAGCTAGTAAACCTTCAGATCCAATATTTTGCATAAGCAAATAAAGTAAGCAAAGTAAAATTCTTTTAAGAAAACACTTAAATAAGAATATATTTCTTTTTGGATTTTTCATTTTTTAATAATTTTTTTTTATTATTTTTATTATTATTTTTAATTTTTTATATTATTTTTATAATTATCTATAAATTTCTTAATTTATCAAATTTATTTAATTTGGCTGTTACCTTCCCCGGCAATGGTGCCAAAAACTTGATCCCAAGAAAGTAAAGTTGTGTAAAATTTATATAAGTACAGGCAATTACTAATGGGATTCTACGCAAGTATACATATCGTTATCAAGTAATAATGAACTTTCTATTTAAGTCTCAAATATCGATCCAACGGGGAAGGTTTAAATTTGAGATGATAAATTAACTAGAAAATTCACATAAACTAAAACAAAATCACTGTTAGTAATTTCAAATTTTAAGATATTATCAAAACTAAATTACTTAACTATTAACAAAACAGAAATGCAGAGTTTAAGCGATAAATACTAATCTACTAAACTATGTTTATGTAATGAAGATTTCGTATGTGAAAATGTATATTTCCAACTACAATGAGGTTTTGGTGAAATGAGATGACATAAATATTTAGAATAAGTATTGTGCCAAATAGGAGCAGTTTAAATTCTCTACCCTAATATAGTGTTATAGAAAATCATTGGCTAATCCTCGGTTTAGTCCCTAAATCAGTGCTTAGGCTAGGAGGATACATGTTCCCAATCCAGAGCTCCCACTTCCCTTCACCTAAAGGTTAACTCTCTAAACACTAAGACCGAATTGGGGATTTTAGTCTATCACCCTAAAGATTCTCCAATTCTACACCTAATAAAGCATATTACCCTATTTATTTGCACTTAATTCCATTATCGAATTTCTCCTTCATGGAATCAAATGTGATCCTCACTCTCTTGTAGAACTCATACTCCATTTCCCGGATCATATGTTTCACAACACATTTTAACAATTCAATTGGCCAGATCAAAAGGTAAATTAAGTTTGGAGTTGAAAAATCATCATAATTTATTTTATATTTTAATATTAGCACATCTATGTTATCACTTCATTTCATCATATCTCAGAGTATGGAGAAAGATAAGGGAAACTACTTAAACTTCATGAGAAAGATACAACAAAACACAAATTTCATATATATAAAAGAAAGTTCATACAACACTATTAAACAAATAACACTTATCTAAAACCCTTTCTCAAAGCAAATCCCTTGTAGCCTTTTATAGAAAATGCAGGAAAAAGAAATCTCTCACTTTTCCCCTTCTCCAACACTCTTAGAGAAAGATTAACACTTAATCTCACGACAAAAACTCTAAATTATATGAACAATGAACTCTTAATGGTTTGTGGAATGAAGATGGTGTGTAAGAGAATGAATTTTGGTAATGAGAAGTCAAGAAGATTTAATTAAAGTCCAAAAGTCCTCTTTTTTTGATCAATTTCAAACCCATATAAAGCCTCAAGTTAGTTCTCCAATAGGTGCCTCCAAAATCACTTTAAAATGAGTCCAAATATGTCGAATCTTCTAGAATCGATGTCTGAACCAACATTGGAACAATCAGCGCTACCCTAGTGTCGTCGGCGCTGAGTAAAATTTATTGTCTATTATGTTGGTATGCACCATCAACGCTGCCCTTGGCACTGTCAGTGCTGAGTATTTCTTCAAAAATAGTATTTTCACTCTAAATTCCATTCTTTTTACTTCTTTTTTGCTTCAAGTCCTAAAAATCAATAACCTGCAACAAAACAACAAAATACCTTCCATTAAAGTGCAATATCACCAAAAATGAGTATAAAATTTTGGGTCTAAAAATGCATATATTTTTGGTGTATCAAGTATTCATTACCGATGGAGGATCTCATTTTAGAAATGTTACAATTGCAAGATTGGTAGAAAATATAATATATTGCATAAAATTGCAATTGTTTATCATCCCCATACTAGTGGTTTAGCAGAGGTATCTAATCGTAATATTAAGAGAATTTTGGAAAAAAGTGTCAAACCTAGTAAGATGGATTAGTCTGTTATATTAGATACTGTATTATGGTCATACATGATAGCTTATAAGATACTTATAGGTACATCCCCTTATAGATTAAATTTTGGAAAACTTGTCACTTGCAAATAGAATTGGAGCATAAATCTTATTGGGATATTAAGGAATTCAATTTCAATTTGAAAAGGGTTGGTGAGAAAAGATTATTGCATTTGAATGAGCTTGAAGAAATTAGGAATGAACCTTACGATAATGCTAGGATTTATAAAGAAAAAATGAAAGAATGCATGATCAGAAGATAATAAAAAAGGAATTTGAATCTAGACAGGAAGTTTTTTTATAAAATACAAGATTGAAATTATTTCCTAGAAAAATGAAGTCTAGGTGGAAAAGGACATTCAAATTTGTAAAAGTCTATCCCTATGGAGCTGTTAATGTTGAAGATCCTAAGATTAGAAGGATATTTAAAGTAAATGAGCACAGCTTGATACCATATTTTGATGATCAAAGACAAGTTCTTAAAGAAACTATATTGTTTGGTCACCCAAAATAAAGACTGGTAATGCTGGGCTAACGACATTAAACAAATCGCTTTGTGGGAGGCAACCCTTACTTATCATTATTTATTTTGTTTTTTAGTTTTTGTTCAAAATATTTTAAATATCTTTATATTTTTTTTTCATAGAGTCTATGTATTTAAGAAAATAATTAAAAAAACATCTTTATTTAATTAATTTTATGGAAGAATTGAGAATTTTTTTATCAAAATTGAAAATGCAAATTTTTGGAACTGGCACATGATGCACCAGATTGACGTATGATGCGCCGAATTCTAGAGAGTTGACGCATGATGCGCCAAAATCAGTGCATGATGCGACGTGGAGATGAAAATGATTTAAAACATTTTAAAAGGCAGTTTTTGGCAGTTTTTGTCAGGTTCTTCTCCTTATAACTCCCAAAAATAGATTCGAAAGTCCATTTTATGGGGGGAAATGAGGGAGGAGTGACTAGATTTCAATTTTAATGACGTCCCACTCTAAAACTTTTGCTAGATTTGGGATTTTCAATTAGAAAAATTTTGTCAGTTTTGATGTGCAAAAGTTGCATGATCGTGTTCTAATGAAGAAGAGGCTAATTAAAGAAAGGGGGTTTGTGAATCGAGGATTCAATACACCGAATACTCGAGTTGAAGAGATTACTGTATAGAGACGTTGGGAAGTGCTTTGTTACACTACTGCCAACATAGTCGTCCCTGTAGTAAGAGAGTTTTATACAAATCTACATGGAATCAACCAAGGAATTGAATATGCGCAAGGCAAATTTTTGCAATTTACTCCTTCAAGTATAAATGAGAGGTTTATGATTGAAAATGTGCATATCTTCCATTACACAAGTTTTACCCCTATGAGATATAATATGAATGAACTCTATCGGTACCTTAAGGATGAAGATGCGAACTGGGACACCAGAGATGATGGGAATGTAGGTTTTTTATTAGCATTATTAAATCTTGTTTCTAAGGCACGACACTTCCTTATTGCATAGAAATTACAACCAACTATGAAAATCAGTAAGGTAACTAAGGAGAGTGTTATTTTAAATTATTGTATTAAAACCGAAAAACCTTTTGATATTGGATTAATCATTGTAAAATCAGTTTTAGGTTTGATTGTGAATGGGTCTGCAACTGGAATTGGACATCCATCCACTATTTTTCTACTATGTAGTCAACCACAAGTACCTTACGAGAGTTGATAAAAAGTGCTTCTTCCTTGGAAGTTGATGGATCAGGGATCCCAAAACTCATCACTTATTCAGCTTTACTTTAGTTCTAATGCACTTTTAAAAAGGGTCAAGAATTTGAAAAAGAGGTGCAGAATCTTATGCATGAAATTAAAAATGTTTTTGAAATGATGGATCACTTAAATTGGAGACTTAAAGAACATTTTGAGCATATTGTTCGTATTGAAGATTGCTTGGTACGTATGTTCAAGAAAGATCCTTGGATTTGGGAGGATTTGACTGATGAGTTTTCTTATCGACCTCTCTACAACTTGTATGTGCACTACCAATCTATGGGATATATTTAGGAGGATGAGAGTGAAGAAAATGTTTGAACTTAATCTATGCACGGAACATTTTATTTAGTATTGCTTGTTTTAGTTGTGTGATGTGTTGGATTTCATTTACATTTATTGTTGAACTATATCAATATTTTTGTTTGAAATTTTGATGTTTAGATTTCGGTATTCGAATGTCTTGGTTTGCTTTAAACACTGAAATAGATGTTTGTTAGCTAAATAAATGTTAGTTTGTAATAACGTAGATTTTATATATAAAAGTGAGTTTTGTGTTGTTTATGAAATATAGATGTTAGAGTAGTGTTTAATTATGCTTATAAGGATTCATTTAAGTTAATTAAAGGAAGTCATAAAGTCATACAGAGCAAATTTTCACAGAAAACAAAATCTGAAAAATTACAGCATTGGCGCATGATGTGCCAGATTGGCGCATGATGCGATGGATTATAGAGATTTGGCGCATGATGCACCACATTGACGCATGATGCACCAAATTCTTGAAAATGCCAAATTTCCTATAAAACTGTGAAATCACATAGAAAAACTCCACTTTTATTGCTTGGGTTGTCTCTTGCTGCTAAACCTTGACCTAAGGCTTCACATTGGGCGCGTCAGAGAAGATTTCAGAGGCTAAAAATCATAGATTTCATCTTCTCCTAGTAAGAGCTTCACTTTAACTTAGAAATTTTTTATTTTCACCATGGATTTCTCCTACATTATGGAAATCCAAAAATTGGGATTTTGATGGAAAAGCTTGAAGAAAACTCATGGTGAAAAGTTTCTTACCAAATAATCATACTTAGGGTGTTAGTTTTTTGTTTTTTGTAATTTATTTGGATTTTGGTAGAATTTCAAATGGCTTCATGAGTAAAGAGAGGAAAGAGATGATTTTGATCCAAGAAGATTTGTTAATTTGAAGGCCCAACACAGTTATAACACTCAAATCGAATCGAGAAGATTAATCCAGGAACGGGCATTTGCTAACTTGGGTGGCAAGATCGAGAGGTTGATTCTTGCCCAATATTGGGAAATATTTTGCTACTTCATTGTACTAGTGATTGTTCCAATGATTCGGGATTTTTATGCCAACTTGAGATTTACCAATGATGATTACATTCTCGTGAGAGGTAAGCAAGTTGACTTTACTGTCAAAAAGATCAATGTTTTTTTATGGGCTAAGGAATTTATTTTTTGATGAATTTGCTGCATTTGTGATGAGTGATTCATCACAGGATGATTTGATTGCCTTCCTGACTGATGGAAAAGGAGAATGGAGGATTAAAAATAACAAGATAGTTAACTTTTTTGCTTCCCTGTTGACTAGTCAATCAAAGGTATGACACCACTTCATTTCTGCTAGATTACTACCAACAAATCATCTTGTTAATGTAACAAAGGATAAAGTTGTATTGAACTATTGCATTCAGAACATGATAGCAATATATGTTGCTGCTCTTATAGTTCATCATGCACGAAGCATAGCTAAGAGCTCTACAGCTAGTGGTTTTGGGTTACCCCACCCTAATTTTCACTCTTTGTGAACAATCAGGAGTAGAAACCCTTAGAAATGAAGAAAGATTACAACCAAAAAATCTTATTGGGAAGCAAATGATTCAGAGAGTTGAATCGCTTATTGAATCTAGGAGTGGAAGAAGCCATAGACCCTCTACATCAGCTGCAGGGGAATCTACTTCTCGCCTTGCTTCATTAGAAAACATTATGGACCAACACATGATTCAAAAATTGGATATAGTGAATATTTAGAATCAAATTGAAGATATTAGGGCAAGAAATGCTTATAATGATGAGTTTCGGTAGAGGAAATTTCAACATCATATAGCTTTTGAAGTTGTTATGATGAGGTATCTTAAGGGTGAATACAATGTGGAATTTCCTACTTGCCCCAGCTTTACTCCATATGCTTCTATTCATGATAAAGAAGAAGAAGAAGAAGAGGAAGAAGTAGAAGATGACGAGGAAGGCGATGAAGATTGGAATTTTCTAGAGTTATTTTATTCATTTTGTTTAGTAATTTGTTTTTTTATATGTTGTTTAGATTTTATTTGGTTGGCATTTGAAACTGTAATAGTAAAAGGCTTTTATTTTTATGTTGAGGACTTAAAATTGTAATTGTAATAATAGATTTTATTTTTTCCACATTTTTAGTATTTTTAGTTTTTGTTTTTGTTTTTAAATCTCAACAAACTTATTAGAATATTTTATGTCTCATTTAATGCCTTAAAGCATGCATGTATTTTATAGTTAGTACCTGCAGTATGCCAAAGCCTAGTTTCATAGTCAGAAATCCTCTACAGGTTAGTTTTTATCTTCATGCATTTATTATTTTCTTTCACCAACTAAATTTTGTACTAAATATTTTTAAAATACCGAAAAACTTAAGTTTGAGGGGGAAGAAAATTTTCTTTTAAAAAGAAGTAAACTAAATTTTATTTGTCCTTAAGTAACAATATTTTTAAAACTAATTTAACATGACCCAAGAAATTAAGATTAAACTTTAAATGACTATACTTAAGTTTATGAATATTGTGGTAATTTTAGGTAAAAAGTTTTTAATAATGAAGGTCAATTCTAAAGTTAAAGATATTTGGTATGATAAGATAAGACTAAGTTTCTCTATTTAAAGTAACGAAAATTGTAATTTTGAAGTATTAAGAATTTTAGAGATTCATGTAAGAAGAAAATAATAAGACTTTATGTAAATCATAATCTAATATGAATTTACAAAGTGAAGAAAGGTAAGGAGTTTTAACTTTAAGAAGAGGATAGTGAGGTTCAAGACTATTAAAAGCTATCCAGTTATAATAGACCTTACTTAAAAAAGAAAAAGAAAAGAAAGGATTAAAAAGATCCTAAAAAAAAGAAAAAAAATAAAAGAAAAAGAAAAGAAAAGAAAGGTAACTGAGGAGAAGTTTGAGGAAATGCCTAATAAAAAACTGGCTTCATTTGAATTAACACAAGGAAAAAGCCTTATTACATTTTCTAAACTTATATTGGATTATTAGTAGCATTATTAGTAAAGTTTTCCTGAAGTTCTTTTTTGTATGAATATTCTAAATGCCCTTGATAAGACAAATTGCAATTCTTCTTGAAAAAAATAGAGATTCGGAAATGTTATAATTAACTACTAAGTACTCTTAGACTTCGAATTTGAATCTAAGTTATTAAAGGTTTTTCTAAAATTTTACTATTTTATTTATTGAATTAAAGTATGGGTGTTATAAGTTAGTCTCTATCCTAAGTCATATGTTTTTATGTAGTAAAAGTGTCACTTGAGGATAAGTAACATTTAAGTTTGGGGATTTTGATACACCAAAATAATATGTTGTTTTAAGTATATATTTTATGCTTATTTTTTGTGATATTTTCTTTTAAAGAAGGGTATTTTCATATTTTTGTTGCAGGTATATCAATTTTAGGCATTTGGAGCAAAAGTAGCAAAAAGGACAAAATTTGGAGCCAAAACAGCGAAGTTTCAAATTTTGTTGCATGAAGCGTCAGATTAGCGCCAGATGTGCCGAAGTGGCTCCAGATGCGCCAGATGCACCAAAGCCCAAAACAGCGCAGTCTTTTGCAAACTGGAGCTAGATGCGCCAGATTGGCGGCGCAAACAGCGAAGTTTCAAATTTTGTTGCATGAAGCGTCAAATTAGCACCAGATGTGCCGAAGAGGCTCCAGATGCGCCAGATGCACCAAAGCCCAAAACAGTGCAGTATTTTGCAAACTGGAGCTAGATGCGCCAGATTGGCGCCGGATGCGCCATTTGACAGAGAGTTGGCACATTATGAGCCAGATTCTCTACATAGATCATTGAGATAGGTATGAGACAACCTAAAATAAAGTAAGGCATCCTATTCTCATCTTTCGAGATCAGTAAGAGACCGCCTTAAATGGAGTAAGGCATCTGATTCTCTACACAAATCTTTGAGATAGGTATGAGACCACCTTAAATGAATTAAGGCATCATACTCTCATCTTTGAATATCAGTATGAGACCACCTTAAATGGAGTAAGGAATCTGATTCTCTACACAAATCTTCGAGATAGGTATAAGGCCACCTGAAATGGAGTAAGGCATCTTATTCTCATCTTTTGAGATCGGTCTAAGGCCACCTTAAATGGAGTAAGGCTCTCGATTCTCTACACAGATCTTCGAGATAGGTACGAGACCACCTTAAATGGAGTAAGGCATTTAATTCTCATCTTTCGAGATCAGTATAAGACCACTTTAAATGGAGTAAGGCATCTGATTCTGTATACGGATCTTTTTAATGGGTATAAGACCACCTTAAATGAAGTGAGGCATCTTATTCTCATCTATCGAGAACGGAATGAGACCACCTTAAATTGAGTAAGGCATCCAATTATCTACACAAATCTTTGAGATGGGTATAAGATCACCTTAAATGGAGTAAGGCATCCTATTATAATATTTTGAGATCAGTATGAGGTCACCGTAAATGAAGTAAGGCATCCAATTCTTTACATGAATCTTCGAGATGGATATAAGACCACCTTAAATGGAGTAAGGCATTCTATTCTCAGTTCTCCACACTTTTGTTACCACTTGGGTTGAATGTGAGTCCCTGTGCATTCCATCTCAATCTGATCTCTACACATATTTTAGCCTTCCGAAATTAAAATCTTTACAAACTCAAAATCAAAATTTGAAATTGAAATTAAAGTTTTTTAACCTCAAATTTTAAAATCAAATCTTCCTCATAATCGTCGGTTTTTTTTATAGTTGTTTACAAAATCTCCTTCCTTTTCTTTAGCGGGAGTCCTAGTTTACTCCCCAGTGGAAACCTGTTATTATTTTTTATTCTGTTTTGAGTGTGTTGACTCAAACAGTTGTGTTGCCTTTTTTTATTTCTTCAGCCAACGCCAATTTGTGCGATGTGCTGGCCCAGTACACCACACATATTGGGGGTCCATTTGTTGACCTCACTTTGTGTTGAGGCCTATTTTCCTCGTTAGTATCCTAAGGTCTAGCCATAGGACATTCCTGTTGACTATTCCTAGAGGACTAGTAAAGGAACCCTTGCCAATATAAACTCTAAACTCTTCTTTTCTCAAATTGAAGTTCCACATATTGATCCTAACCTCTAGCACTTAGTAAGTGGGTCATATGGGGGAGCTCAAAGAGAGGTCCCCATAGGATTTCTTGGCCCTAAGGTTAGCCCTGGGTGGTGTGGTCTTGGTCTGCTTCTCACATACACTTTCACATTGCACTTCCACTCACAATCTTGAACCTAAACATGCTTAGCATTGATTTCTTAACCATTTGGGAGACTCATGTAGATGGTCCCCTAAACCATTAGCCCTGGGCTAGGGTCTAATAGCTCAATTAGGGTGGTTGACACCCCAATTTTACTAAAAATACCCAACATAGACTTTTACCCCAAAATTTACCAAATTACCCTTAAAACCCCAAAATTGAATAAAATTCCCAACGCCACCCAAAATACCCAACTTTGTTCAAAATATAATCTAAAACCATTTGAAACCATCCAAATTTTCCAAAACACCCCAAAATCAAAATTGCCAAAATACCACTCATTTTGGCAAAATTACAAAAATATCCCTAGTGGCCAAAACTATCCCAAAACCTTCAAAATCATTTAAAATGTCCCCAAAACTAATTTGGAGCACTCCATTGATCCCAATTTGACCAATTTGTCATATTTTGACCAAAAGCCCCGTTTTGCCCTTACAGGCCCAATTTCTTCAATTCACCCCCAATGTCCATCAATTTGATCACAATCTTCCCTAATTTCAATTCTAAAATCAAATTCATCATCCCTAAAGTTGATTAAAATCAAACTCAAGATCAATTGAACCCAATTTGATGCCCAATTTCAATCTCAACCCCAAAATCCACAATTTGACTCTAAGCCAAAATTTCATTAAATTGAACCCCCAAACCTATCCAATTCCCCCAATTTTGAATCATAAACTCTTTACAACTCTTCCCAATATCAAATTGAACCATTAATTATCCTTGTTCATGCCTCAATTTTAATCAAAATCAACTTGGACCAAAACCCCCTATTTTGCCCAAATTAGCCACGTCCCCAAATTCCACCAAATTGAACTCCATAATCCCAAAATTTCCATCCAATTGATATCCAAAACCATTCATGACAATCCTTAGAAAAATTTTGAAGCATCAACTGGGATTTAGCCAATCTCTAGCCCAACTCAAACCCAAGTATAACCCAACGTCCCAAAATTGACCATGAGCCAAAATCCTTCAAATTGAACTTCAAAATCAAATCAAAATTACTCCAAATCTTTTTTAAAATCTCCATGGAAATCATCTAAACCATCTTAATCAATAATTTTAGGCTTAATGTCATGAATAGCCTAACCTAACCCAACTTCAAGATGAAATGCCCAAAACTGAACCAATGCACCAAAATTGACCAAACCAAATTGATCAAACCAAAGCCACTATAGCCACCATTTAGACTCTAGTGACTAGACTAAACCTAACTAGCCCACCCTATATGAGCTATGGACCATTGGTCCCTTGATTTAAAGGATCTCCTCCTTTTTTTTCCCCAAACCAAAATATTTTGGCTATCATCACTTGCCATTAGAGGTTAACCATCATTAGACACTTCGTAGCCTTTTTGAGCCCAGACAGAGGTGACTTAACCTTAGCTAACCACCACCTCAGTCGTGAGAAACACCCAACCCAAGAGAGCCCCAAGTGGCCAAAATAAAAAATTTAGCCTACCTGAGTTGGCTAAACCCCATTGTATTGGAGCTTTTCTTTTCTCTACCTTAGCTTCCAATTGCACCCATCAAACCCCCCTGAGCTCCACCAGGCAGCTCGGGCTATAAATGGAACCTTTCATGGCAAAAAAGGAGAGTTCTTGAAACCTATGGAAAACTCCGTCAAAATCTCACCAGAGCTTCTCCAAACCTCTCTAAATGCAATCCTACTATTTTTCCACCCTAACTTCCACTGCCTAGAGCCAATTTTGCAACTAAAATTTGCCCTAAAACAAAGACACATTCTGTCATAGCCCCACAGTGCACCAAGTTTCAAATTCACTTGCTCCTCACCATCCCCTTACCAAACAAAGAAGATCCTACACAAAATCCTTATCACAAACCCACACTAACATATCTCTAGACCAACACCTAAAATTGGGTTTGATCAAATTATAGCTAAACATTTCACCACAGCACAAGAGCTCATTTGAAGGTTCTCTGAACTCCTTTAAGGCTTCTCTAACCATCTGATTGAAGTCTCACCTCTCAGACAAAGGTGTTGGACCCTTTCTTGAAACTAAGCTTAATTTGATTCTCAATGCGTTTAAACTATATTTCATACTGTAGAAACCATATGGATATGTTTTTTTTAAGTAAATGAAGGTGTAGAAACAATCCTCATGTGATTTGTTTGTATACTGAGAGAGATCTCAAGGATTTAGTGTGGAATTCTCTCGAGTTAGGAAGATTGACGAAGATGAACGGATGTCATCCGTTTTTGCATGTATCAAATGGACGCTTTGGATTGCGCCAGACAGATGGATGGAATGGAACAATGAGATGCAAGGCAGCTAAATCATAAGGTGAAATTAGAAGGCGGCGTTGAATAGTGGAGTGTCGCGTGGCCTTCTGGAACCGCCGTAGGTTAAGTTCGATAAGTAGTAAATAAGGGATTTTTTTTATTTAAATTAATTCTAGATCTTTAAAAATCCATAACTTTGTATACAAAAATTATAAAAATGAAAAAAAAAAATGTGATGTTACTCAGTCAATAGAGGAGAATAATGTGGACTAAAAATAAAAACTATTTGTTGAGTATTTGATTTTTAATTAATTAAATGGTCCTTGTAACATTTTAATTTATAATGTTCAAATAGTATTTATCATTGCTTGAAACTTTGAGGGTTTGATCCTCATGACAAAAGAAATGTTCCCTGATTTTTTCAGGGTCAGGGAGCAACTCTGTGCTTGTAACCCTAATTTTCAAGCCAAGATGGCTTTTTTTGCTTAAATTTATTATATAAATTAAAAAAAAATACTCAAAAATTATTGAATAAATTTTAGTAGTTTCTCTATAGTCAGAAAAATTTAGGAAAAATATCATGATGGTTTGAATAATTTTGTATATTTCTATAATTAATTAAATGTTCATATCTTGTATTAAATTATTAAAATTAAATATTAATAAAAAATTAAAAAAATTAATTCCACTTTGTGTAGAAAAATCATGTTGGCATTATAAAAATTTTAAAATTATTTGATTAAGTTTGAATACTAAAGTTGATTTTATAAGGAAAATTGTATTTTTGTACAAAAATAATTATATTAAATTAAATACACTTAAGAAAATTATGAAAAGTGATTTTCTAAATTTTTTTGTGATCAAGGACACTTAGGAAAAAAATAGAAATTATGTTTGAGAAATTACTTCATTTTCTTAAGCTATAGTTTAGATTAAAAATAAATAAAATTTTCAAAAATACAAAAAAGGTTAAAAATGTTCCTATTTGTTTCCTAATTACTTGGAATTCACTAAAATATTTTTTCTTAATTTTCTAAGTTAAATGTAAATTTTAAAAGGTTAAAAATGTATTTTCTCTAATGTTTCATTAAAATAATTATAATAATTAAAATCTAATTTGAAAAAATCATGGAATTTTGCCTAACTATTTCTCTGACCTAATATTTTTTCCATAAACAAAAAAAGAAAAAAAAACCTTAATTTGATTGATTAAATAAATTAAAAATCTTATTCTAAGTTAAAATAATTATTTAAATTAAATTAAAATTTGAAAAAAATACTTTTTCTCCTCTCATGTTTTAATTAACCCATGGATAGGGTACTTTAAAATTTTCAAAAATATTTGAATTATGCTTAATGAGTTATGAAGTGGAGAGCCATATAGTCAGAATGGTAATTTTTTATTTTTGTACCTTAATCAAAATTTAGGATTAACTTGTAAGAGTAAACTTGTAATTTTTTAAATTATTGAGATTTGGAAGTTAATCAAAATCAAATGATTCTAAAGTGACAGACTTATGCTAAGAAGACGATAATTCACTTATTTAAAGCCCGTAATTGATGATAATATAATCTTTCAATAAGAATGCATATCACATAAATTAAAATTTTGATAATTACAAATTTACCCATTAGAATTGTTAAGGGCTTGGTAGTGAGCTAGGCTTTACTTGAACTTGTCTAATAAGGTTTAGAAAAGTCAATATGATTGATAATTAACACCTTTTTAAAAAAACACTACAAGCCCAACTTTTTAGGTGGGTAAAAAACTTTTTAATGACTTAAGCTTGCCCTAGGGGCATTTACCTACATAAATTTTAAGTAAAATATCAACTAATTAATTGAGTACCCTCCTTTAGATATTTAAAATGTGAAGGTTCACTTTACTTCGATCTTTGGATGATTAACAGAACAATACAATAAGTTTAAAATGAAATCAAAATAATTCAAGAGATCTTTAAAGTGGTTCAGGATCATTCCCCGAACAAATTGAACTTGTTATATTTTATTCTAGAAAATCATCCATTAAGATTTTTCATGCCTCGTTGAGTGATGATTTGAGGGTTTGTTAGATACACCTTCATATACTTTTGCAATTTCTTTAATTTCCTGTAAAATTATATATACATGTTGCAAAAGTAAATCTATTAGCGTGAATGCCAAGAAGATGACAGGTACGATTTTATAGTGTTATTTAATTTTTTGTCATTTTACTTTCAGCAATTTACTTTTGCTGCCAAATATTATAGTTGCTTAGTTTTGCACTTTACTTTACTTATAAAATCAAAATCATTTTCAAAATTAAACAACATTTTCAATCATCTAAAAAAAATTGTTTCAAAGGTAACCATAAATCCTTTGAAATGTCACTAAATTTAAAACGTCCTTTTGAACTTATGGGGGTCTCTTGGAGTTGGTAAACCACAACTACGAACAAGATCTCCCCAATTTAAATAAGTGTAGCAACTTGTTTAAGCTAAGTATGTTCAAAAGAAAATAGTGATACCAGAACGAGGGAATAGTGGGATCCTAACCGGTGTCACTCTAATCAACTTTAACCCCCCCCCCTCCCCCCACGATTGAACTTTCAACTTGTCATTTAAACCCTCAAACCTTAGACTTTAAGATTGCTACTTCATCAAGGAGACTGGAGCTAACTCCTTGGGTAGCGTTTTACAAATCTACAATAGCATGAGAATCTACAACAACAAATCTTTCTTAGAATTAAACAAAAAGCCATAGGATTTTGAGGTTGTCTACCTAAGGCGACATAAATCCTCAACTTTTTCTGTAGGCCTTTGTATAGCCCTGTTATACAATTTAAGCCCTAACTCATCTTAGGATTCTGAGATTTTCATTCATCATGACCTAAATCCTCACATCTTCCAGGCTGTTTATGCAACTGTCTTGCATAAATGTAAGTCATAATTAACAAAATCAACACGATGAAACATTTAAATAATTTCTTTCTCTCAAAATTGAAACCAAACCATAGGATTTCTTGGGATGTCATTAAGGTTCTCCTCAGGATCTATGACATCACTTAGTTCTTCTTTCTTTGGATTCCAAAATAAAATGTTCCAAATTTGAGTCATTCCTCTTTCACACCTCTTTATATGATCTTTTGAAATGTCTTACCCCTTGAAATTCTTGAAGATAATATTCCCTAATCTTAATTGAGATTTTTCTTAGATGACTGTTGACCTCTCTTTTGGTTGAGGTTTAGTTTTTCATATTTAGCAGCCTAAGGTCTAGCCATAGGACTTTCCTATTGATTATTCTTAGAAAACTAGATAAAGAACCCTCACCATTAGAAATTCCAAACTCTTCTCTACTCAACTTGAAGTTCCATATATTGGTTTAAACCTCTAGCACTTAGTAGGTGGGGTCACTATGGGGGAACTCAAGATGAGTCACCCTTAGGATTGCTGGACCTTAGGGTTGACCCTGGGTGTTGGTATAGGGCTTAAGGTACATACTTGCACTCACAATCACTCCCTATCCTAAACTTCTAGGCTTTGATCCCATAATACTTTTGGGAGACTCCTGTAGGTGACCCCTAAACCCACTAGCCCTAGGCTAGGGTTTGGCTAAGACCACTACATAGAGGACCCAAAATGGAGTTTTCATTGGTCCATGGCTTATTGATAGTGGTTGGCATTTCAACTCTACCAAGACACCCAAACTACCCAAAGTCATCAAAATTGGCCAAATTACCAAAATACCCCCCTTACCCCAAATTCCAAAAATTCCAAAAAATCCCAAAAATTTTTAAAACCTCCCAAGTATTCCCAATTTTATTTTTCTCAACTTATACATGACCCAATTTGGCCAATTTGGCCATATTTGGTCAAAACCCCCAAATTGCCCTTTAAAGGCCCATATTTTCCCCAAATTACCCCAAATGTCTATCCAATTGCTCCCAATTTCCCCCAATTTCAATTCTAAACTCAAATTCAACCTTGATGTGACCAATCTATACAAAATCCAAGCTCAATTGCTATGATTTTAACCCAATTTTGAGCTAAACCAAAAACCCAATTTTGGCCCTATGACTTGGTTCCACCAAAGTGAACCCATGGCTTACTCCATTTGCAACAATTTGTGTTAAAAATCCTTCATAACATACCCATACATAAAACTTGACCTTTAATTGGCCTTGGTGAGGCCTCAATTTTTTTTGATTTCAACCTAAGTCCAAAAAGCCCCAAATTGACCATGTCTCAAAATCTCACCAAATTGAGGGTCTTAACCCCAAAATTTCCACTTTATCTCTTCATGAAAAATCTTCACAACATCTCCCTTGATCATGTGGACCATTTAATTTTGACTTAGCCCAAGGCTAGCCGAACCTAGACCCATGTCTAGCCCAACATGCCCAAATTGACCAACTTTCAAAAATCTCTCAAATTGACCTACCAATGGAACTCAAAATTACTTCAACCCTCCACCAAAAATCTTCATAACAATCATCTACACAATTTTGATCAATCAATTAGGCCAATTGACATGGCTAACCTAGCCCAAACCCAAGCTTTGATCACTTGAACCCACATTGAACCCATTCATTAAAGATGGCCAAACCAACTTAAAGCAATCAAATTAACTCCACCTCGGCCATTGGTTAGATCCTAAGACTGAGCCAAAACCCATCTAACCCAAGCTAAAATTCCCCCAAATTAAGGGATCTTATTTCTAAAAATACACATGCTTAAGATACCCTTACCAAAACTAAACCCCATTGCATTAAATTGCTTTGACAGATTCCCTTGGATGCCCTGAGCACCTAGCCACCTCCCCTTGCCAGTGTCACCGGAGAAGCTAAAAACTGAGAGCCACCCTCATGGAACTTCACCTAAATCAAACCTAGAGGCAAGCTCAGCCAAACTAAATTGTAGAGCTCCTCTGCCCTCCACCTAAGCAGCACAATGCACCCCTAATTGGCTATGACAGCCACCCCTTAGCCATCTTTATAAAAAATACCTCCCACGGCCGTGGGAGGAGGTGCTGAAAAATTCTTAGAGAGACCTCTCCAAATTAACCACAGAGCTCCGCTAAGATCCCCTCAGTGCATTCCAACTGTTTTCCCTCACCAATTTCCACTGCCGGAGTTCAATTTTGAGCTTAAAATCTTGCTTGAAATCAGGACAGAGCCCAATACACCTCCGCAGTCCACCAAACTCAAATTAACTTCACCCACACCTTCACAACAGTGAAAGAAGCTTAAGCCCCATGAAATCCTCCTCTCATAGAGCCTCTACCATAGCTCTAGACCAACACCCGAATTTGGTCGTGATTGAAATCATATCTAAGCCTTACACCAAGATCAGAGACTCAATCTCTAGCCTCTTTCGATCACAATGAACGTGCCAAGACTCTCTGATTGAAGCTTCACTTCTCAGAGCAAAGGTATAAAATCTCTCCCCCTCCCGAGCCTCTTTTGATTCTCCACTTGCTTAGAGTTAATTTGATGGCTTGATCACCTTATGGATGTGATTGTCTAGTCTAGGCAAGAATTTTAATAAAATTTCATCCAATTTGGTTAAGAAATGAGACAGATTTTAAGGCTAGAAGATGGACGATTCTCGGGCTAGGCTATCGGGAACGATGATGGGGAGTAGTTTGATCGCGCGTGTATCGGATGGACAGTCGAGATCAAGCCAAACAGCGCTTTGGAACATAAACTATGAGTCGAGTCAGTGCTAAGGTGGATGGCGGCGTCAAAAAGGAGCGCATCGGGTGGAGCTTCAAAGTCGTTGTAGGTTGATGAGGCGCCGCGCTTTTAAATAGATAAATAGGGATTTAAAAAAATCAGAAAATTATCCCTAGCTTTAAAAATCCATATCTTGGTGTAGAAAAATCATAAAAATAAAATAAAAATACTCTCTTGCTCAGTGAATAGAGGAGAACAATGTGGAATTAATTTTAAATCCATGTGATGCATATTTTATTTTTAATTAATTAAATACTGATTTGGATGTTTTGGTTCTCCGTTCATGTAGTAATATCACCATGGCTTGAAATTTTAGCATGTTGTTGCCTCTATCTTAGGGAACATTCCCTGATTTTTCTAAAGTTAGAGGAAGTCCCTATACAGAGAATCATATTTTTCAAGTTTATGTGCATTATTTGCTTTAAATAATCATGGAAATTAGCATGTTGCTTAGAAAAATCCAAGAAAATTTTGAAAGGTTTATGACGACCAAAGAGCTTTTAGGAAAATTTATCATGAACTAAGTCATTCAAAATACACCTAATCTTCACAAACCCTAAATCACTAAGATATGTAATTTTGAAAAGTTCAAACAAGAAAATGACTTGAGTTTTTATCTCCACTATTTTTTGGGATCTAGAGAACTCACCATAAAAATTTTAAACCATTTTGAGTTCATTTGGTAACTTAAGTTGATTTTTAAAGATAAATAACATTTTTGGCGCTTAAATGATTTTTAAAAATCAAAATATAACTCAAAATTTCATAAACATGGTTTTTTTAAGCTCTCTGTGATCAAGTGTATTTTCTAAAAAAAAATAGAGTTTAAAATAAAAACTTGATTTTTAACCTATTTTAAATATTTAAATAATTAAAAATCCAAAAAAATCACAAAAATAATAAATTTCATGAAATGTTCTAAATTTTTTCCTAAGCACTTAGAAATAATTAGAATATTTTTCCTGATTTTCTAATTAAAGATACTAAATTTTCTTAAAAATAATGTTTAAAGGCTAAAATGGGTTTTCACTAAAAATAATTCTAATAAATCAAATAAAATTTAGAAAAACATAAAATTTTCTCCTTTGAGTTCTCCGACCTCAGAAGGATTTTTCAAAAATATTAAACTTAATTTTTCCCATTTAAAATATTTTATATTTAATAACTACCCCAGAATTTAAAATAATTCTTAAAATTCAAATAAAATTCAAAAAATCATGAAATTTAGTCCAAAGGCTTCACTGGTTTAGGTCTACCTTCAGTAAAAATTTCAAAAGATTGGGATTTACCTTGGTCAAGTTAGGAATTTTCTTTGAAAAATCCTTTTTTTGGATGAAAATAATTATATAAATTAAATTAGATTTTGAAAAATCACATTTTCTCCTCTGATGTCTCAATTGACCCATGAATGAGGTAGGATGAAAATTTTAAAGTCATTTGGATTTAATTTGACAAATTATGAAGTGTTAGAGCCTTAGGGGCAAATGTGTAATTTTGGAAATTGATCCTTAATTAACATTTAGGTTTAATTCAAGGAGGAAAATGGGCAACCTCTGATCTTTATTTGATGTTTGAAACACAAGGGGTTAATTGGTAGAAACCAGCCTCACTTTATTAATTGAAAAGATAAGTTAATAGATTTTTAAATTATCAAAATTTGGAAGTTTATTAAAATAAATGAACCCAGGACTTAGGGGTATGACTTTTGAAGTCAATAATTAATCAATATAATACCCCTATTTTGATTTTCAAATAAAATTACAAATATGAGTCATGACCACCTAAAGCTTAACCTTTTCAAAACTAACTAAGACACTCACCTAGGTCTTAAGGACATAGTAGTGACTTAGGCTAAATCAAGTTTCATTTAAATGAGGATTAGAAAAACAAACTCAATTAAAATTAGAACATCTTTCAAACACTACAAGCCCAATTAGGACCATAATTTGGTTAAGTGTTCCAATAACACTAACTTGACTCTTTAAGGGTCTTCACCCACATAATCTTTAAAATTATATTATAGATGATAATTACCTTACTCTTCGGGATAATTGATACATCAATGCTCACTGAGCATTAGGGTGTTCATAGGATGAATTATTAAGCAACATAATAAGTTTAAAAGAACTCGGGATTTTCCACCAAGCAGTGAGAGAGTAGCACGGATCTACTTCTTTCTCTAGATCTATTGCATATCTCGGAGATCTACTAAACTTAATATATTTTGCTTTGCAACATCATCCTCAACAAAACTTCTAAGGACCTACCAAGATATGACCTAGGGTTAGATAGGTCGTCAAAAATTTACTTCTATGTTTCATATAAACTGCCTTAACAAGTCTTTTGAGTTTCAGGTGGCGGAACGAGAAGACTCGCTAGGTACGCTTTTACAGTTTTAGTGTTGTCTTTCTAATACTTTCATACTATACTTTTATACCTACAAATTTGCATGCTAAATAACGATGTCACCATGCATGAAAACTAAGACTATCAGGATAGCCACAAAATCAAAACTAAAACCAAAACTAAAATCAACCAAGATAAAAAAACACCTCCACCACATAAAAAATATAAAATAACTCAAAATTTAATTACAAACATCACACAAAACTATAATTCCAACTTAATTAAGACATCTCTATCGGATGATCGGGAATTCCTCAGAGGAGGTAACCTACGGTTGTTAACGAGGCTTCCCACGGTCTAATTGAAATTATGGAACTCATTAAGTTGAGTTTAGTAAATTGATTTGGACTAAGTGAATCCAATAGAAAATAGTGGTGCCAGAACAAGAGAATTGTAGGATCCTAACCGGTGTTGCTCTAATCAACTTTAACATGCCCCCATAAAATTTAAAGAACCACAACCATAGGGCCACCTGATTTGACATTATAACTTGACACACTAGAAAACTCAAATTCGTCACGGTAAGGAGCTTGGAGCTAGCATGGTGGGCAGCACGACCATCTTCAACAGAAAAAATATGTCTTCCCCAACTAAATTAATCTTCCTTCCTTAGACATAAACAACAAAGCCATAGGACTTCGAGGTTGTTTGTTTATGCAACATAAATCCTCATCTGATCTTTAGGCCTTTGTACAACCCTGCTATATAATATAAGCCCTAACTCGTCTTATGATTCCAAGATTCTCGTCCATCACGACCTAAATCCTAACATCTTCCAGGCAATTTGTGAGATCGTTTCACACAAATATAAGCCCCAACTAATAAAATTGGCACAATGAAAAACCTAAACAGTTCTCCTCAAAACTAAATCTAAACATTAGGATAGCTTGGGAAGTCACCGAGGTTCTCCTCTGGATCCATGACATCCCCTAGTTCTTCCTCCTTTGGAATCTATAATAAAATGTTCCAAATTTAAACCAATCCCCTTTCACACCTCTACGTCCGATCTCATTGAAAAGTCCCACCCTTTGAAACTCCCTGAAAATAATATTTCCTGATTTTTATCGAGAGTCTTCTTAAGTGACTTTGGTCCTTTAAGAAGTAATTAATTATAGGGGCTTGCCCTTATAGGAAGCTTTTCTCAAACCCAACTTAATATAAACAGTATTTAATTCTTTATATTAAATAAGGGAACTTTTAGGCAAATATAAAAGTTTCACAGAACAAACAGATGGCATATATTCCTTAATTTATTCGATCGAGTCTCATCCTCAAGTCTTATGTTTATCCTTCGGGATAGATATTCCTTAGTTTATTTTATCGAGCCTCATCCTCAAGTCTTGTGTTTATCCTTTGGGATAGATACATTAGTGCTCTTTCATTTAAACTATAAAAAATATGGGGTCAGTTTGATTTCATATTTTTCTAAACAGTGTTAAACTATGAAAAATATGGGGTCAGTTTGATTTCATATTTTTCTAAAACTAAATATATATGTAAATTAAAATGTCCTTCCGAAGCGGGCCACAGGATTTTGATTCTGGTGACCGACAGCTTCGTACGGGCAACTTCTCCAGCATAAAATAGTGACTTTAGTTATCTAAGATGTAATTAACTATAGCTGCTTGCCCTTATAGGAAACTTTCAAGAACCCAGCTTAATATAAACCCTTTTTAATTTTTTGTATTAAATAGGGGAACTCGTCGGTTAACATAAGAAATAATTTTTTGCAGAGTTAAACGGATGTCATAAATTATTTAGTTTATTTAATCGAGCCTTTCAACAGTAATTTATGTGTCTACCCTTCCGGATAGATGCATTACTTGCGGTGTTTGGCTCTTTTATTTAAACTCCTGAGATATGGGATCTGATCGGTCTTATATTTTCAAAACTTATAATATTACTTTTCAAAATTATATATAAATATATTAAATTATAGTTGAAGACAGGATTTCTAGTCTAGCGACTGATAGTTGTAGATGAGAAGAATGAACCAATATCAACAAGACAAGTCATTGTTTGGAGAATCTATATTGACTATCAAAATTTAAATTCAGCCACTAGGAAAGATCATTTTCCTCAACTTTTTTTAGATCAAATATTGGGTAGACTAGCTGGGCATAAATATTTTTATTTTCTTAATGGATTTACTCGATATTACCAAATCCCTATTTCTTCATAAGATCAAGAGATGACAATGTTTACTAGTCCTTATGGCACTTTTGCTTTTAGAAGAATGCCCTTTGGTTTATGTCATGCGTCTGCAACATTTCAAAGATAAAATATGTTAATTTTCTATGATTTGATTGAAAAAGGAAAATGAATTTTTATGTATGACTTTTCCATGTTTGGAGCATTGGTTGAAGCATGTCTAGATCATTTAGCAAAAGTTTTGGAACTATGTGAAGAAACAAATTTAGTATTATATTGGGAAAAATGTCAATTTATGGTTGCAAGAGGAAAATTACTTGGGCACAAAAAATATGAAAATGGTATGGACATTGATCCAGCAAAAAGTCAAGGCATTGTTTAATTACCTCCACCAACTACTATCAGAGGGGTTATAGGTTTTTTTAGGCCATGCTAGGTTTTATAGGCGTTATATTAAGGAATTTTCAAAAATTATTAAGCCTCTATGCCAAATTTTAGAAAAAGTTGTAAAATTTACGAATACTTAATTGCTTTTGAGTTACTAAAATAAAAATTAATCACCGCACTTTATTGGGAGAAACAATTTGAATTAATGTGTGATGCTAGTGATTATGCAATTGAATTTGTTTTAGGGTAGAGATATGATAAAATTTTAAAAGTTTTTCATTATGCTAGTAAAACTCTAATTGATGCTCAAATTAATTATACCACTACTGAAAGAGAGTTATTAGCAGTTATTTATGCTTTTGATAAATTCAGATCATATCTTATTAGAACTAAATGTATTGTGCATACTGATCATTCTGCTGTAAAATACTTAATGCAAAAGAAAGATGCAAAACCAAGATTAATTAGATGGAACTTTCTGATGCAAGAATTTGATTTTGTAATACTTGATAGGAAAGGAAATGATAATCAAATAGCTGATCATTTATCAAGATTGGAATAGAAACGATTAATTTACTTTGAAAGAGAAATTAATAAAGAATTTCCTGATGAAAAATTATTTGTTTTTAATGAAAAGCAAACACTTTGATATGCAAACATTGTTAACTATATCATTAGTGATCTTGTATCAAATGATTTAACACCACAAAAATAAAGAAAATTAATTCACAATGCAAAGTTTTACTTCTGGGATGATCCTTTTTTTTATAAACAATGTAAAGATCATATTATTCAGAGATGTGTACCTTATGATGAAACCCTGCAAATTATTCAAAAATGTTATGAATCTGAATTTAGAGGACATTTTGGAATTGATAGAAGTGCTCAAAAAATTTTTGCAATTACAAATGATGTGGGAAGAGCCTATGGGCGTGATTTTTGCAGTTTTAAAAACTAATTTATGAATTTGGACGAGATTTGGATGAAATTAAGTCAATTCATTTCAAAATTTAAGTCTATATATAGCTTTTGGATGAAGTAGAAGTACCCATTTCTTATCCAATGGCTTCTAACTCCAAGGTATGTTACAAATCCGAATTTTTCAACAAGAGAAGGTTCATTAATCAATATGCACAAAAGTTGTATGAGAAAGTGTTGGAGAAAAGAAATTGATTAAGGAGTTAGGTTTTCTGAATTGAGGACACAAAATTCCAAAAACTGTGGTGGAAGATATCATAATAAAGAGGCATTAGGAAGTCTTATGCTACACTGCTGCAATACTAGGAGTTCCTGTGGTAAAAGAATTCTATGTTATTCTCCATGGAATTAACCAAGGAGTAGTGTATGTGTGAGGAAAAGAAGTACCTCTTAACCCTTCTCAGATTAATGAGTTATTTTTGACTGAGAATGTCCCTATTTTTCATTACACTAAGTTTGCCCCGATAGAGACAACATGTATGAGATATACAGATTTCTGACGGATGAAGATGGAGGTTGGGAAGCAAATGATGAATGTGATGTAAGTTTCTCATCTTCTTTATTAAATTTTGCAACTAGGCCTTGGCATATCTTTATTTCTCCTAAATTACTTGCCACTAAGAGACTAAGTAAAGTTACAAAAGAGAGTACCATTCTTAATTACTGCATCAGACTGGAAGACCAATAGATGTGGGAACTTTGAATGTAGGATCTATTATGAGATTAGCATTAAATGTATTTTCTACTGGACTTAGACAACCTTCTACCATCTTTCTACTTTGTAGCCGGTCACAAGTTCCATATGATAATTGGGAAAAAGCTCTTCTTCCACTGTAACCTTTGAACCCAACTTTCAACTTTTCAAATTTCGTGAATCCATTAGAAGAGAATGCTCCTATAGATCAATAGCCTCAAAATTCAACACCTACTTTATTACCACCACCACCAGATAATTTGGATATTATGATGAAAAGAGTTAAGAATTTGAAGAAGAAGATGAAACGTATCATCAAAAAAATTGATGGAATTTCTATTAAGTTCGACCATTTAGATTGGGCAATGAAACAACAATTTGACCATACCAAACTTGTAGAAGATTGGACAGTGTGAATGTACAAGAGGAATTGTTGGATCAAAGATCAATCAAAAGATGAATTCCTAAGCAGCCCTTTCTATAATTTATTTGTTCATTACCAAATCATGGAAGATATCAAAGAGGACCAAAGTGATGAGAGTGAAGATGCCTGATGGACTTAAAGTACTGAAGAAATCAAAGTGTGCTTAGGTTTGTTTAAGTGTTTAATTGTGTTTTTTATTATGTTTTTTACTATATGAATGGGATTGATTAGTTCATGATTGACTTTGGATTTCTTGTTATCAATGCCGAGTCATTGGTTTTCTTAGCGACGCTGATTTTTTTTTATGTTTTGTTAAAAAAACATAGTTAGGTGTTTGTACTTGGATTTATATATATGAAGTGAGTTTTTATGTTTTTTATGAAAAATTAATTGTTAAAAATTACTAAGATTTAGAAATTAATGGAGATTTGTTCTAAATAGAGCTTAATGTAGTTTAGTGCGCGAAAAATTTGTAGCGAAAACTCGAAACCGGACATTTTTTTTGCACTGGCAACGAACGACGCCAGATGCACAAAAAAGACTAATGGGTCAAAAAATTGTGAAAAGACTTATTTTTTTCACCATTATTGAACTCCAAACTTCATCTTCTTCGTGAACTAGGGTAGAAAATCATTTTAGGGCATCAAAATACTTGGATTGGAGAATATTTGAAGGCTTGAAAACTCTGGATCTCATCATCTCCTGGTAAGAGCTTCAATCTAACCTAGAAATTTTTTTTGTTTTTACCATGGATTTCTCTTACATTTCAAAAAAATCAAAAATGAAAAATTTTAAAAATGGGAAAAGGAAAATCCATGAAGTGAAGCTTTTTAGCTATGATTTGGATTTTAGGAGTTAATTTTACCATTATTTGAGAATTATTGAATTTATTTTGGACTTTTTTAGAACTTTATGGCTCCTAAAATGAAAAGAATGGTTGGAATACTTGGCTTTGACAAGTATAGGTTCTTCAATCTGAAGGAGAAGTACCACTGCAACTCACATTTTGCAAAGAAGAATTTGACTCAAGAGAGCATTTTTAAACCCAGGAGGAATGATTCAAGGATTAATTTTAGCAAGGATGTGGGAGACTCTCTACTACTTTACTGATATAGCAATTAAAAACATTGTTCGAGATTTCTATGAAAACCTCTATGCTGCTACAGATGATCGGATTTATCTTTGAGGTAAATTTATAAATTTTAGTCCTGCAATAATTAATATTTTATAATAGTTAAGGAAGGAGGATCAATGCGAGTATGCTTCATTTCAAGTTTCTGACTCAATGTTAGATGATGTCATGGAATTTCTCTTCGAAGGGAATGATGTATGGAAGATAAAGAATAACAATAAGGTAAATTTTGCCACATCTCAGCTTATTGCACAGTCTAAGGCATGGCATTATTTCATTTCTGCATGCTTACTTCCTACAAATCATTTAAGTGAAGTGACTAAAGATAGAGCCATATTAAATTATTGCATCCAGCTTCATAAGATAATTGATATTGGTTCTTTGATTTACACCTCTTCACGCTCATATACAAAAGGAAGTACCACTAGGGGTTTAGGATATCCTACCATGATTTTTACTTTATGTAAGCAATCAGGAGTAGAGTTTGATCCTTCAGAGGAATTCTTACAACCCCTTAAGCCAATCAGTAAGCCTAGCATGCATACCAATGCGACACATGTTGGGTGGAGAACTGGAAGTGGAAGTAGAGACATACCTTCTACATCTGCATCTAAACCTTCCACTTCTAGTTTATTGTCTCTACATAAAATTATGGAAGAGATTATTATTCAATAAGGAGATATTTTGACACTTCAAAATCAGATGATAAGCTGGAAGCAAGAAACTCTCATAATGATTCCTACATGCAAAGGACAGTTAAATTTGATATTTCTTACTATGATGCTCAAATCAAATATATGAAGGGAGATCATTTTGTGGAATTTCCCACCTGTCCTAGATTTACACCCTATGTGAATGAGGAGAATGTAGAAGGTTGGGAAGATGATAAAGGTGAAGAAGAAGAAGAAGACACTGATGAGGAGAAAGATTAGCTTGATGTTAGTTTTTCTTTATAATTGTGATTTTTTTTGTTGGTTTATTGATGTATTTTTATTTATTTCTAGTGTAGTCTGCATGAACTTATTAGTGTTAATTTTAGTTTTTTCTAAATATATGTTTTATATTTTCATTAGTGTTTATCACTTTCTTTTAATAGAGTAAATCATTTGATATAAATATGTTATTTGAATTTTATACATCGTTATTTATCTACTTCTTTTTATTATTGGTATTCGCATAGTTCAATTTCAAAGTTCAAAGTCTCAGAGCAACAGATGAGTACTTTTGAATGTATTTAATATTTTCTTTTGCCCTACATTTCTTATACTACATGCTTTATTTATTTAAAAATCCAAGCTTGGGGGGAAGAAAAATTTTCAAAAAACTTAACTTTTTTTGGTTCTCAGTAGCCCATATTTAATTTACACTTTTAAAATGACTTGTATGTGGTGCTATCTTTGGGTTACTATAATTTTGATTTTATGAATGTTAGAAAAATAACTTAGTTAAAATCCTATGTGAAGAAATTATTCTAGAGTTAAGATATTTTGTAAAAAACTATAGGAAAAAGATTTTGCTATTTATAGTAGAAAGGAAATGAATATTTTAAAAGCTAAGATTCTTAGGTTTATAATTAATAAGAATTCAGCATTTATTAAAACCTTTTTCAAACTAATACTTACCTTTTAAAAAAGCGAGGGAAAGTTTTGAGTTTTGAATTTTAGAAAGAGGATAGTGAAATTCAAAATTATTAAGGACCTATCCATATATAGTAATTCTTATAAAAAAAAAGAGTAAGGATTAAAAAGATCCTTAAAAAAAGGGGGGGGATAATTAAAAAATGAGGAAAAGCTTGAGGAGAAGCTTAATCAAAAATTGGTTTCACTTAAATTATTTTAAAAATAAAAGACTTAGAAACAATCCTGAGCTTATTCTTATTTCAAAAAAAAAAAAGTATTGGTCAAATTGGTATAGATAAAGTGCTTAAATTCTATTTTTATATTTTCTATGAATCTTTAGTTTGAAAAGTTTCAATAACTTTTGAAATAAATAAAAAATTAGGATTTATAAGTTGAATATGAGATATTCTTACACTTTAGTCCTAGGTTGATTTTGTAGAGTTTCTCCGAAGTTACACTACAACATTTCTGAGACAAAATTATAAAAAGCCCTACTAAAACCCGCTACCTCTAATCAACAAATTTGGTTTTTAAAGTTATAGTGTTACTTGTGAACAAGTAACAGTTAAGTTTGGGGAATTTTTATACGCCAAAAAAATGTTTAGCTTTTCACAGATTTTTAAAGCCTATATTTGGTCGTTTTGGTGAAATTGCACTTTAAAGAAACGTATTTTCATGTTTTTGATGCAGGTATACTCAATTTCAAGGATGTTGATTAAAAAGGAGCAAAAATAATGAAATTTGGAGCAAAAAAGAATAAAAATGATTTGGTGTTGAATGGCACCAGAACTGGCAACAAACGGCATTAGTACACCTCTACGGAGCACGATCAGCACCAAATGACACTAGTCAGAGTCAAAATGGCGACGAGATGATTATTTCATAAAATTCATTGAATTTGGATGAATTTTGAATGGGCGCTTAAGGGAACTCTTGAATTTTAGGCCACACATTATTTAATCACCATTTTTAACAGAAACTAGGCGGGAAAGGAGGAGAAAAGAAGAAAAGAAAAGAGAGAAATTCTTCCATACATAGTTTCTATTGAAAGATTTTGAGAGATTTATTTTTAAGAATTGTAAGAGGAGAGGAAAAGTGGGAGATTTCTTCTTCATTGAAATCCTTAGAGATGGGCGCATATCATTTTAAGTAAAAGAAAGTGATTTAAAGGAACTTCAAGGGATTTGCTTGTGGAGAAGAGTAAGATAAGTTGTTTAATTTAATTCTATGTTGTGTAAACTTGTTTCAATATATATAATCTATGTTTTGTTATTTCTTATCCATGAATTATGAGTAGTTGCTTAGTCTTTCCCTTTAAAAAATAAGTAGTGATGTGAAGATTCAATATTTTTTTCAAAATGATCTTAATTTCTTAAATTGTGATGATTCATCTTGAACTTCATTTACTTTTCAATCTATCCAATTGATTTATTAAAATATATGCCAAAACATAAAAGCTGAGATGGCCATGTTTTTCAACATTCAAGTAGGGATCACACTTTAATGTCATGGAAGAGTGAAGTCTCCATGAGATTGAGTGCAAATAAAAAGTGAAATATTGTTTGATAGGTGTAGAATTGGTAATTTTAGGGTGACATACTAAAATCAACAATTTGGTTTAGATGTTTAGAAAATATATGGTGAGATTGTTAGCCCTCAGGTAGGGGAGAAGTGGGAGCTCTGGACTGAGAGCCAGTATCCTCTCAACCAAACCACGAATGTGGATTCAAAACATCTAAAATAGCCAATGTCATTTATCGCTTGACCAAAGGATTAAAGGATATTATTACTCCTATTTGTCACAAGCAATTAATAATAGATTTGATTCTTCACTAGATACAACCTTATTGTAGATGGGAAAGATACATTTCTTAAATTTTAAACCTTTGTTAAATTAGTTTACCTGCCTATAGTAGATTTAACTTTTAAGTTTGCAAAATCAACATTGTAGATTTAGCTTTGTTAGACTTGCATTTCACATTTAACTTTAGTTATTGTAGTTCTTGTACTATCTAATTTTGGCCCTTTTAATTAAGTAAGAGTGTAAACTTCTCATTGTGGGATCAATACTTATGACCCTATTAGCGCCCTATATTACTTAAGCAATATATATACTTGCGTTTACGACCTAGTGAATATAAAATATTGGAAACACATTTTGGGATTACAAAAGTAAAATTATTTGCAAATTAAGCATAAGAGTTTTGATCTATAGAAACGTTGCACACAATAGGCCTATATCAGTATACTTAAAGGTAAAGCTATTTCATAGCTCGTACGGGCACAGCCCATCCAAATCTGGGTCGAGCTGGTATGGACACAACACTTTATTGTCATCCATTATTCATAATGTAATTGAGAATATGTGATGTGGTACTCCAAAAATGCAGATTTTATCATGTCTGCTCTCTTTCCCTTCAAAATAGGCACTGATCCAAATGGTAATAGAATCTCGACCGATCCTTGGAATTCTCCAGAACCAATGATCTGTATATCTTTCACGAATAGAATATTACTTTGGCTCAAGAATGAAACTGTACAAAATGGTCTTCTACATAGATTTTTGATTATTTCTGAGCTGACCTAATGAAAGAAGATCCAAATTTGGTCCCTCCTAGGTAGGTTCTACAAAGTGGCTCATAGGAATGCAGTGTTTCTAGTTGAGAATGTCTATTTAAAAGGAGATACATATCATGGAATGTAGGAGTATTCAAAGTAATGTAGTGACTATGTAGAAGACATAATCAAGAATACAGATAAAAATCATTGGTGCAAGACTCTATGTCGAAGACATAATCAAGAATGGTATTCTGGGTCTTCTTTGTAGAAATGCTGCGTTCCTATGAGCCACTTTGTAGAAACACTACATTCCTATAAACTATACAGAATGGTCTTCTAAATAGACATTCTCAACTACAAATAGTCCCTCCCAAGTAGGTTCAAAATTTCCTCCCATCTTGCAATGTGCAAGCATAAGCCTTCTAAGAATAAGTACATAATCACGAACTTTGAAAGTCCTTGGGCGAACCAATTTGTTGTGGGTATAGATCTTCTTTGCCTTGTAAAGCTCTAAATTCTATTGTGCTTTTAATCACTTTCCTTTAAGACTCTCCAATTTCGTAAGTCTGAGCTTGGCGTTGTCTTCTGCTGTAATCTGGTTGGCGATGGTGACTCTGAGAGAAGATAGCTGAACTCTAACAGAAGTACTGCCTCAGATCCATACGTGAGCACATATGGTGTAGACTGAGTGGAGTTTTGAACATTATCATTTAGGCCCACAAAGCTTCTAACAACTTCTTGTACCATCCTCTTTTATTATCGTCCAATGTTCTGTTTAAAATTTGCATGAGCGTTTTGTTGAATGGTTAGGCTAGGTCGTTCTCCCTGGGGTAGTAGATTGTAGAGTACCACTAATCTATTTTCTGCCATTTGATGAATTTGTTGATCTTGGTGCTCTTGAAAGCTGACCCGTTGTTGAAATAACTCTTCGCAGCCCACTGAAACTGTAGATGATCTGATTTATGAAACACTGAAGAACATGTCGCGTTGTGACTTCTCGTAATGGTACTTTCTTAGCCCATTTGGAGAAGTAGTCTGTAGTTGCAAGAATAAATCTATGTCCTTTCAAAGATGGAGGGTCTATAGGCCCTACTTTGTTCACACCCCAACACTCGAATGGCTACGACGTGACTGTTGGATGTAGCACATTTGGAGGTTGGTGCAAGACCACTCCATGCACCTGACACTGGTGACATTTTTAGCAAAGTCCACACAATCTACCAAACTTACTGCCTAGTAGTAATCAAGTTTTTTAATCTTCATCCTCATCTTTGGCTCTGACTGGTAAGCACCACACAATCTAGTGTGCTCCTCTTTAATGATATCCTACACTTCTGCTCTGCTCATGCATCTCTGCCACATTTGATCAAATGACCTTTTGTAAAGGACATTGCCTAGCAGAACATATGACAAAGCTTTTTTCATGATGTGATACGCTACTAACTTGTCATCTGGTAGCCTTCCTATTTCCAAATATTCTATTAATGGCTTGAGCCAATCCCCGGTATAGTCAGACGCTCCAGCTACTATCTCTTCCTTTCCAAGCTTGTGCAGACTATCAAGGTTGATCTATGACAGAACTTGGCATTTTTGTACTGTAACGTCAATGGAATCTTCTAGCAGACACGCCAATTCCTTAGCGAGTTTAGCTAAAATGTCGGCATGGGCTTTCTCTTCCCAAAGCATCCTCTACAATGTTAAATTAAGAATTTATTCCCAAAACTTCATTTTGTACTGATGATATTCCACTTATCTCGGCTTCAAAATCTTGTACTCTCTGGCAACTTATTGAATGACGAGTTGTGAATCACCGTAAATAACAATGTCTATTACGTCCATTGATATTGCCAACTCTAGTCTGGAGATCAAGGTTTCATACTCTACTTTATTATTCGTGCAAAAATTTGTCAGGTGGCAAGAAAATCTCAACATTGTCTGATCCAGTGTAATGATATTCAAACCAATCCCTACTTTGCGTGGAATGACTATTTGTAATCGTTTACCTTTCTTTGCTGACAAAGGTCCATCGAAGTACATTTCTTAGCATCTGGCACTGGATAGTTCTACTTGTAATATTTGCTTGTCTGGCAGGTCGTCATTGAGAGAGGACCTAGCTGGTAGTGGGTGCGCCATGAGGAAATCTGCTAAAATTTGCCCTTTGATAGAATGAAGGGGTACGAAAGTTATATTGAATTTCAAAAAAATCATCGACCACCTTGCTAAACGTTCAAAAAGTGTTTCTCTGGTCATTAAATATTGCAAAATATTGACTTTCAAAATAAGTGTGACCTTCTGAGAAAGCATGTAACGCCTAAGCTTGTGAGCGGCAAAAATTAAAGCTAGACAATACTTCTCAATAAGAGGATACTTTACCTCCATTGGTATTAGATGTCGACTCAAGTAGTAGAGTGTGTTTTCCTTACCCTCATCATTTACTTGAGCTAATAGGGCTTTGAGAGACTTGTATGAGGTCGTCGTATAAAGTATCAAAGGTTTTCCAGGGATAATAGCTGTCAAAACAAGAGATGTTGTTAAGTATTACGTAATATCCCCAAAAGCCCGTTGGCATTTCTGAAAGAATCTTAACTATTTCAAGGTTTTGGGATATGGAAATTCTATGATAGCTTTAATCTTATCTAGGTCCATCTTGATTCCCTGATGACAAACAATCAATCTTAGAAATTTTCTGGAGGAAACACTGAAGGCTCATGTTGATCTCACTTTTGGTTGAGGTTTAGTTCTTCCTCTTTAGTAGCCTAAGGTCTAGCCATAGGATTTTCTTGTTGAGTATTTCTAGAAAATTAGAAAAGGAACCCTCACCATTAGAAAATTCTAGACTCCTATTTGATCAATTTTAAGTTCTACATATTGGTCATAACCTCTAGCACTTAGTAGAGGGAGCTCAAGATGAGCCCCCACAAGACTGTCTGACCTTAGGGTGAGACCTGGGTGTTGGTTTGGAGCTAGTTCACTCACTTGCACTCACTAACACCTACAATCACTCACAATCCTAAACCTAAAATGGTTGACTTGGATGCCTTGATCCTTTGAGAGACTCATGTAAATGGTCCCCTAAACCCACTAGTCCTAGGATTAGGGTTTAGCCAAGACCAGTACATAAAGGACCCAAATGAGGATTCCATTAGTCCATAGTTCACATATGGTGGTTGGCTTCCCAATTCTACCAAAAATACCCAACTTGACCTTTTGCCCCTAAATCTACCCAAATTACCCAAAATCACCTAAAAATTTCAAAATTACTAAAATACCCCCCAAAATTGCCAAAATTACAAAATACCCTTGGCACTCCAAACATTCCCAAAACCTCCAAAATCACTTCAAATGTCTCCAAAACCAATTTGAACCCTTCAATTGAACCCAAGTTGGCCAATTTGACCATTTTGACCAAAACCCCCAAATTGCTTTTAAAGTCCTAAATTCCCCCAAGTTCGCCTTAAATGTCCATCACTTTGGTTCCAATTTCCTTCAATTTCAATTCTAAATTACAATTTACCCTTCATATGACCAATCTAAACTAAATCCATGCCTAATTGAACCATTCTTTGAGCTCAATTTTGATTTAAGTCAAAACCTCTAATTTTGGCCCTATGACTTTATCCCACCAAATTAAACCTAATAGCCTACTCAATTTGCCTCAATATGAATCCTAAACTCTTCATAACAATCCTAAAAATCAAATTGAACTTTAAATTTGCCTTGGTGAAGCCTTAATTTCATTTAATTTTAAACTAAGTCAAAAAATCCCCAAATTTGCCCCAAATTGGTTATGTCCCCAAAATCCAACAAATTGAATGCCTTAATCCCAAAATTGACATCCAATTTATGTTGAAAACTCTTTATGACATTCATATAGACCATTTTCAATAATCAATTTGAGCTTCACCCAACCTTAGCCCAACCTAGACCCAAGTTTAGTCCAACATGCCCAAATTGAATAATATCTCAAAATCCTTCAAATTGAGCTTCCAATTGAGCTCAAAATCACTTCAATCCTTCACCAAAAATCTTCATAACAATCATCTAAACAATTTTTATTAATAAATTGGGCTCAAAGTCATGGTTAACCTAACCCAAACCCAACTTTTAGCCATTTGGACTCAAATTGGACCCATGCACCAAAATTAACTTATTCATCTCAAAGCCACCAAATTGATGACACCACAGCCATTAAGTAAACTCTATTGACCAGCCTAAACCCCTTGGACCAGCCATGGTGAGCTTTGGACCATTGGATCCCTAAATTAAGGGATTTATGTCCATTTATGTGCCTTAACCAAAATCTTCCTCATCTTCACTTGCCACTGAGGGTTAATTATACTTAACCCTCCCACTGGCTTACCTGACCTCCTGGCCACCTCCCCTAGGCTTATCGGCAGGCCTAGTGGCTAGAAAACACCAAAACTGAGAGCTCCAAGCCAAAATTCAAACCCAAACTCACCCATCTGAGCTGACCAATTCCAATTGGTTTTAGCACTTCAAAACCCTCCACCTAAGCACCATTTTGCACCCTTCAATTGGCCATGACAGGCACCCTTGCCAATTTTTATTTAAACCTCACCTCCATGGACAAGAAAGGAGATCTAAAATTTACTTAAGGAAACTCAGCCAAATTGCTCTTAGAGACTCTCTAAGGCCTCCTCAGTTCAAGCCCACTATTTTCCCCCACTGATCATCACTATGGAAGCTCAATTTTGAGCTCAAATTTCTGCCAAAACTAAGACAGAGCTTCCTACAGCTCACCAAACTTCAATTACTTGTGCACATACCATCTCCACAGTGAAAGAAGTTGATTCCCCACAAAAGCCTCCTCTAAATTAGCCTCTAACCTAGCTCTAGACCAACACCTGAAATCAAGCTTGATTTAATTCATACCTAGACCATTCACGAAGGCTTAGGACTTCATCCGGAGGTTTGTTGGAACAAATCAAAGCTACCACAACCATTTGATTGAGGCATCCCCTCTTAGATAAAGGTATTGAACTTAAACCCTAAACCGAGCTTGTTTTAACCCTCCATACATTTTTACTATATTTCATATCGTATAAATTGTATAGATATGTTTGTCTTGAGTAGATGAAGATTTAGGAATAAACCCCACGTGATTTGGTTGGGTCTAGGCTGAGATCTTAAGGTTTTAGTGTGAACAACTCACGGGTTAGGTCACTCGGGGACGATAACGGAGAGCCGTCCGATTGCCCGTGTATCTAGTGGACAGAGGAGATCAAGCCGGTCAAATACATGGTGCATAAAGCGTGGTCCGCGTGGAGGCTATGTGGCTGGCGGCATCAAATGGCAAAGCGACGTGTGGAGTCTTCGGAGCTGCCTAGGATACAGTTGGCGTCGCGTGGATAAGTAGAAAAATAGGGATTTTTTAATTATTTTAAATGCCTAAACTTCAAAAATCCATATTTTCTCTAAAAAAATCATAAAAATAAAAGAAAAATACCCTCTTACTCAGCGAACAGAAGAGAATAATGTGGACTAAAAATAAAAATTATTTTCTCACTGCCTGATTTTTAATTAATTAAATGGTATTTTAATTCTCCATGGCTTAAAACATTTCACCATGACTTGAAATTTTGAGGGCTTATTCTTCATGATAAAGGCTATATCTTCTGATTTTTCGAAGGTTAGAGGGCATCTCTATGCTTCTAAGCCTAATTTTCAAGCTAAGGTGACCATTTTGGCTTATTTTAATTAAATAAATCAAAATATCACTTGAAAAATTATGGGAACAATTTTAGTATGTTTTCTGTGGTCAAAGGAATCTAGGAAAATATTATGATGCTTTGAATCATTTTGTGAATTTTTATACTTAGTTAAATGTAAATACCTTGTATTAATTTGTGTAAATTAAATATATATATCAAAAATTAACAAAATCAACTCCACATTATTCATAAAAAGCATATCAATCCACTGTAAAAATTTGAAAATTATTTGGCTTGATTTAAGCACTAATACGTATTTTCTAAGAAATCTTATATTTTTGTACAAAGATAATTATAATAAATTAAATACACTTAGAAAAATTATGAAATATAGTTTTGTGAGTTCCTTATGATCAGAGGCACTTAAGAAAAATAAATATTATTTTTACAAAAATACTTGAGTTCTTAGCCATGTTTTGGATTTAAAATAATTAAGAATAATTATAAATTCCAAAAATATAAAAATATTTCAAAATGTGTCTAATTATCCTCTGATCTCTTGGGACTCAATAAAAATATTTTTCCTAATTTTCCTAAGATTAAAAACAAGTTTCAAAAGCTTAAAAATGAATTATTCAATATTTTCTCACTAAAATAATTATATTAAATAAATTAAAAGCACAAAAATATAAAATTTGATTCTCTGAGTTCTCTGAACTCAGAGGAGCCTAATAAAAGTATAAAAATAATTTTTGTAATTAAAACACTATTTTCTATTTAGATGAATCATGAAAATTGATCTAAAATAAAATAATAATAATAATAGAAATTTGATTCAAAAAATCATGAAATTTTGTCTAAGTGTTTCTCTGACCTTAGGATACCTCTAATAATTTTTTCATAAATATAAATTTTATTTTGGATAATTAAATAAATTAACATTTGGAAATCGTATTTCCTAAATTTAAATAATTTTCTAAATTAAATTAAATTTTGAGAGGTCTACATGTTCTCCTGAAATATCCTAATTACCTCATGGATTTAACACTTTAAACCCAAAATCATTTGAGTTGTGTTTAAGGAGTTATGAGGTGAGGTGCTCAAGGGCAAAGTGGTAATTTCAAAACTTTGGTGCCTTAATCAAAATTTAGGATTATCAAAGGGAAAATGGGTAATTTTGATCTTAATAAACATGTTTGGATGATTGAAATACGATGGGGCTAAAAGGTAGAAACTCATTCAACACCCTTGCACAACATCAAGTAAAAGCATAATTCTCCTAATCTTCATGACTCGGAAGTCAATTAAAGATTAAATGATTCTTAAGTGATGGGATTAAGCTAGAAAGAAAATAATTTACTTTTCTCAAGCCCAAAGTTGATGATGATTTGACTATTTGATAAGAATACACATCACTCAAATCAAAACCTTGATAATCACCATTTCAATCATTATGATTGTTAAAGGCTTGGTAGTGATATAGGTTTGATGTTTAAGCCCAAGTTGATTGGATTTAGAAAAATGATATGATTGGTGATTAATATCTTTAAACACTATAAGCCTGACTTTGACTTCGGGAATCATAATCTTAAATAACATAGACTTGCCTTAGAGGCGCCCACTCTCATAATTTTTAAATGAAACATCAATTTATTAATCAAGTACCCTATCTTTGGGAAAATTAGATTGCTGAGTTTCACTAGGCAACGTGGTAGTCACACTTCAACTCGGATGATTATTAGAACATTATGATAAGATCAAAATGAACTTGGAATATTTCAAGAGATATTCAAATTGATCTAGGGTCATACCTTGAACATTTTAAAATCTATTAGATATTCTGAAGGACAAATTAGACTTGCCATATTTTGCTCTAAAATTATCTACTGGGATCTTCCGAGATTCAACTAAATCATAACTCGGGGTTTGGTAGCTAAACCTTCATCTACTCTTGCAGTTTAAACTTTCCTTCAATATTATCTACATATATTGCAAGTACTGACCTTTCAGGTGGTGGAACGAGAAGACTCGCCAGGTACGCTTTTACATTTTATAGTATTGTTTTCTCTTTTACTTTCCGCACTATACTTTTATGCTTATAAAACTTGCATGTTAAACAACAATGTCACCCTGTATGAAAACAAAAACTGCTAGGATAGCCACAAAACCAAAACCAAAACTAAAATCAACTAAGATTAAAATCACCGCCACAACATTCAAAATATAAGACAACTCAAAATTTAATCACAAACATCACAAAAACCCCAATTGCAATTAAATTAAGACGTATCTATCGAATGATCGGGAATCTCTCGGAGGACGTAACCTACGGTTGCTAACGAGATTTCCCATGGTTTAAATGAAAGCATGAAACTTGTTAAGTTGAGTTTAGTAAATTCATTTGGACTAAGTGAATCCGATAAAAAATAGTTGTGTCGAACGAGGGAACCGTAGGATCCTAACCGGTGTCTCTCTAATCAACTTTAACATGCCCCATAACATTTAAAGAACTTTAACCATAGGGACATCTAATTTGACATCAAGACCTAACACATTAGAAAACTTAAACTCGTCACGACGAGGAGCTTGGAGCTAGCATTGTGGGCAGCACGGCCATCTCCAACAGCAGGAGAAACTATAGCAGCATATCTTTCCTTAGAATTAAACAACCAAGTCATAGGACTTTGAGGTAGTTTGCTTATGCAACAAAAATCCTCACCTCATCTTTAGGCCTTTATACATCCTTATTGTACAATCTATGCCCTAACACGTCTTAGGATTTCGAGGTTGTCATTCGTCACGACCTAAATCCTCACATCTTCCAGGCTATTTGTGTAATCGTTTCACACAAAAGTAAGCCCTAACAAATAACACTGACAGGATGAAACACTTAAATAATTTCTCCTCAAAATTGAAGCCAAACCATAGGATAGCTTGGGAAGTCACCGAGGTTCTCCTCAGGATCTGTGAAATCCCCTAGTCTCTTCCTTAAGATGCTACAATAAATGTTCCAAATTTGAGTCAATTCCTTTTCACACATCTTTGTTTGGTCTCGTTGAAAAGTCCTATCATTTTGACCTCTTTGAAGATGATATTCCCTGATTTTTTATCGAGAGTTTTCTTAAGTGACTTCGGTCATTTAAGATGTAATTAACTACAGGAGCTTGCTCTTATAGAAAGTTCGTCCAAACCTAACTTAATATAAATCCTATTTAACTCTTCATATTAAATAGAGGAACTTGTTGGCAAATAAAATAGTTTTGCAGACCAAACGGATGTCATATATTTCTTAGTTTATTTGATCGAGCCTCACTCTCAAGTCTTGTGTATCTTTCGGGATAGATACAGGGTTTGAGATATAGCGCTCTTTCATTTAAACTATGAAAGATATAAAGTTAGTTTGATTTCATAATTTTTTAAACTATATATATATATATATATTAAACACCTTTCCAAAGCGGACGATGGGATTTCGATTCCGGCAGCCGACAGCTTCCAACGGGCAACTCCTTAACAAAAAATAGTGCCAACGGTGCACTTTAGGGGATTCATCTTCAGATTATATTATTGTAATCTTTCGAATACAATCCTCAAATCATACAGGTGTTTTATTCACTGCTTGCTTTTGATGACCAAGTTGTCCACGTAGCACTCCACCTGGTTATGGATGAGGTCATCAAGGATCTTAGTCATACTTGTTGGTAAGTTGCTTCAGCGTTCGTCAACCCAAATGACATTGCTATGTAGCAAAAGATTTTGATCGGTCTTCTAAAAGTTGTAAGCGCTGAGTCTTCTAAAGCCATCTTGATATAATTATACCCTGACAATCCATTCATAAAGAAGAAAATCTTGCATATCGACACGATGTACACCATTACTCTAGTATCGGTAGTGGGAACTCATCCTTTGGTTATGCTTTGTTTAATTCCCTGAATTCGACACTGTTCACCTCACTTTTTGAGGACTCTGACATGACACCCATAGACAAGATACATCTTGAATCACTCATGCTGATTTAGGATCTTTAGAAAGACTTGTAAATGATCATCATGATCACTAAGTTCACTCTTAGGAGAAGTTCTACCAAGATTGACCCCTTTGAACTTTTCTAGAGCCTTAAAAACCCTAAAAATTAAATTGACTCCCAATATACCCTTTTTGGGTTCAAACCAGGATGATACAACAAAATGAATGATAAACCCTAATTTGATCAAAGCTTGACCTAATAGTTACCATAATGACCATTTGGTCAATATAGACATCCAATTAACCTAATCGATCAAATTGGTCAACTTTGATCAAGTTGGTCAACTTTGGTCAAACTGGTCAAAATTGGTCAATTTTGGTCAAAATGAACCATTTGGTCAACCTTGACATCAAATTGGTCAAAATTGACCATTTAGCCAACTTAAACACCAAATTGGTCAAACCAGAGTTTAACCAAAGTTTGTCAACTTTGATGAAACTAGTCAAAATTGGTCAATTTGGTCAAAATGAACCATTTGGTCTACCCAAACATCAAATTGGTCAAAATTGACCATTTGGTCAACTTAAACATCAAATTGGTCAAATTAGATCATTTGATCGATCATGGACCCTATTAGTCAAACTTTTGTCAAAATGGTCATTCTTGAACCTCATGGTCACCACATTAACCATTTGGCCAATAATAGACCTAAATGATCACCTTATGCTCAAGACATCACCATATGGCAAATTTGACCATCCTGGTCAACCTGGGTCAAACCCAGGTCATACCACCAAATCTAAGGACACCATGACTAAATAAACCATGATACGGTCAAGTAAGTAACTTGGGCTAACCTTAAACCTAAATTAGTTAACCCTAATTAACTTGGTCAACCTTACCATTTTTGGTTAAAATTTGGTAAGTTGTCGAGGAAGAACTTTGAATGCAAATAAAAGATTGAGATGATGCAAAGTATATAACATCTTGTGAGAAGAAAAGCTTGAGGAAGAAAGGGAAAGTTTAACCTCATGGTTAGGAGGGAAATAGAAGGAATCAACCTCTAACGAGGATGCAAAATGGGGACATCTTTATTTCATCATCAACTATCTCATTAAATTATTTTATTCTCTTAATTAATTAATCATTTAATTGATTAAAGAGAGTGAAATTAAGGATTATTAAACCTATGATTTAAGTTTGAAATATTGGTTTTTACCAATGGTAAAACAAACCATGGTAACTTTCATGTTTTATACTTAAACCCCAAATTAACTACATGAGAAAGTGTCAATGAGTTACCCATGACCCATGAAACACACCATGACTTGACAAACATCCAAAAATAAACTATGCATGACCCATGAAACACACCATGACTTGACAAACATCCAAAAATAAACTATGTGTCATGACCCTTGACTCAAAACAAAAGCCATTATGAAACCATCATGAAAGTGAGAGATATGTGTCATTCTTTCATAAATTATGGAATGAAGATGTGGTGAGATCATCACTCACCTTCATCTTCATCCAATGAGAGAATGACCCATATATACCCTTATCTTATACATGATTAGTGTCATCATGACAAAATGATGAAAATTGGGAATGAGAAGGCATATGTATCATCTCATCCCAAATTCATTAAATGACCAATAAATTCATATGGGGGAGGTTGATTCAACCCATTTTGAGCAACCTTATTGATACACCTAAAATATATAGTATTTTTAGACACATTTTTATACAAATTTTTGAGATATTACGCTTTAATGGAAGGTATTTTTGTGTTTTTTTGTAGATACAAGTAAAAATAAAAAAATGCTTAAAGGAGTGAAAAGGTTCAAATTTGGAGCAAAAATGTGAAAAATTGTGCAAAAGAGTTTTAGCGCCTAAGCGCCGGTTAAATAGAGAAGGTCGTGCCTAAGCGCCAGTGGTAGTTACTAGACGAGTAAAATCAGTTTTCACAAATTTCGAAGAGGTTTTTAAGGCACCCATTGGCTTAATAGGTGGTTATAACCACCATGGACAAGAATTATCATGAAAGGATGTGTCTCTTGGGCAAATACATCAAATCAAGATACATTTTGAATAGATCCCAAGGCATCTCTTGGAAAACTATAAAAGAAAGAAGGGAGGACATAGAAAAAAGTTCTGAAAATTTTGGCAAATTTTGAAAGTTCTTCTCTGAGGAGTTAGTTCGGAGAGATTTTCAGGAATCACCTTTTATTTACTTTATCCTTTTTGTTAATTGTTTTGAGTGATTGTAAAAGAGAAGAGATTCAAAGAAACTTCAAGAGTTTGGTGGAGGACTTGAGATAAATTTTTATCTTTTTGTTTTAGACTAATTTTGGTTTTAATCGAGACTTGTTGTTGGTTTGACAATATTTTCTTCTTTTAAACTAAAGTGTGGTTTNTTTTGTTTTCTCCATGGATTCTGAGTAGTTTTCTTTATCTTTCTTCTTAAAATGATAAGTAATTAAGTTTTGGATGGAAGTTGTGAACAGTATTGATCTTTAATGATGGAAGAAGTTGTGATGATTTAAATCCATGCACTTCATTTACTTCTTGATTTGGTCAATCCAAATGTTAAAATTTGTTGCGAGAATCTAAAATTTATTGTGAGAACATGTAAGAACCGGACTGGTATTGTCTCAGTCAACAATTAGAAAGAATCGAATGAGTTGGATGAATTGCAATGTAGTTCATATGATTAAGTGCAAATAAATAGGGAAATATTCATTGATGGGTGTAGAGTTTAAGGACTTTAAAGTGATCAGGTTAAAGCCCCCACTTGGTTTATTGTTTTAGGTTATGATACGAGAATGTTAGCCCCCAGGTGGAGGGAATCGAGGGAACTCTAAAGTGAGAGCTAGTAGCTTCCCTGCCAAGCTAGTCTTCAGAAATATTCAAATTTTAAATTAGCCAATGTTTTTTACAGCATATCTAATAAGGATAAAAAATATTAATGCTCCTATTTGGCACAACACAATTTGCATACTTCCACAACAAAATTCCTATATTTTTTACTGATTTATGATAATAAGAAAGATATTTTCATATTAAGTACTTTTCTTTTACAAAAACCTTAGTTATCTTTGNGAGAATATGTAAGAATCGGGCTGGTATTGTCTCAGTCAATAATTGGAAAGAATCACATGAGGTTGTATGAATAAGAATATAGTTTATATGATTGAGTGCAAATAAATAGGGAAATATTCATTGATGGGTGTATAGTTAGAGGACTTTAAAGTGACAGGTTAAACCCCTCAACTTGGTTTATTTTTTTAGGTTCTGATACGAGAATGTTAGCCCCTAGGTGGGGGGAATCCAGGGAACCTTAGATTGAGAGCTAGTATCTTCCCTGCCTAGCGAGTCTTCAGAATATAACTTTAAATTAGCCAATGTTCTTTATAGCAACTCTAGTAAGGGTAAAGAATATTATTGCTCTTTAAATTAACCAATGTTCTTTATAGCATCTCTAGTAAGGGTAAAGAATATTATTGCTCCTATATGGCACAACACAATTTGCATACTTCCACAATAGAATTCTTATACTTATTACTGATTCATTATAATAAGAAAGATATTTTCATATTACGTACTTTTCACTACAAAAACTTTAGTTATCTTTTTAAGTTGTTACTATTTCATTAAAATATCAAAAATACCAAAAGTATTTAAATTTTAAATTACTGCAAAAATCATTTTTATTTTAAGTAATTATCTTTTTAAAAATAGAAAAACTTTCTAAGAAGTGCATAATGCATAATCTTCCCTGTGGGTTCGATATTCAGGTCTTAATCAAAAAATCCTATATTACTTGATAACGATACGTATACTTGTGTAGTATCCCAATATAAATATATAGAAATTAAAAAGTTAAATTCTTATTTTTCTCCAGGATCAAGTTTTTGGTTTTATTGCAAAATAAGGAAATATAATTAAAAAATACCATCATAACTTTTGTTATATTGTGCATAAGCATTAAGTCGGGATCAAGTTTTTGGCACCTTTGCCGGGGAAGAAAACTAAGTAAATTTCTATTTTTAGAAAGTCTTATTTAAAGTTTAAATATTATATCTTATTTTTTATGTTTTATTTTATTTTATATTAGTGTATGCGTAGTTTAGGTTTTGAAGGACTAGTGCCCTACGATTCTAAATTAGAAAAAACTATTAGAAAAATAAAAAAAACCAAAAAAATTAAAAATCTTGAAAAATCCAAAAAAAATTACAGAAATGGCAAATCAAATAATCAAAATGCTGAAATTCATCAAGAGTTTAGACCTTCAAGAGATTATGCCAACCCTACTGTAGATGAACTTCATTGTAGTATTGAAAAACCTACTGTAGTGGCTAATTCATTTGAGCTTAAACCTACTATTATACAAATAGTATCAAATAATCAGTTTGGGGGATCACCATCTAAAGATCCAAATTTACATCTTACTAATTTTCTAGAATTTTGTGCTACATTTAAATACGATGGTGTTTCAGAAGATGCCATAAGACTTATGTTATTTCCTTTCTCACTATGGGATAAACCTAAGATGTGGTTGAATTTGTTAGCACCCGGATCTTTCAAAACTTGGGGTGATTTAGCACAAAAATTCCTTGCTAAATATTTTCCACCATAAAAACTGTGAAGCTTAGAAATGATATTACATCTTTTAATCAGTTTGAAGGGGAATATATTTATGAAGCATGAGAAAAATTTGTCTTAAGAAAGTGTCCACACCATGTTATACCAGATTGGTTAATAATTCAAACCTTTTATAATGGATTAATTAGTTACTTAGATCTATTATCGATGCCGCTGGTGTTGGTTCATTAATGTCAAAACCATTTCATGACTCTTATGCTTTAATTGAAGAGATGGCTACCAATAGTTTTTGAAGGCCTTATGAGAGGGTAAATCTAAAGAAATTAGTAATATTCATGAAACTGATGCATTTACTATGTTAGCAAATCAAGTTGCTACAATTTCAAGGAACTTAGACCAATTTGTAATGAATTTTTCTCAATCAATTTCCATGATTGAAGAGAATTCATTAGGGCAAATGGTAGATTCTCAAACATCATTAGAGAGTTTGAATGCCATAAATAATAAGAAGAATAACCCATATTCCAATTAGTATAACCCAGGTTGGAAGAATCATCCCAACTTTAACTAGAATAACAATTTGGGTGGTAATAATCAGAAATGGGGGAACAACCAAGTAAACCCATTGGGAAACTAGAACAACCAGGGATATAATAATTATAGATCTACTTATCCTCCAATAATCAACAATAATGCACAATTTAAGGATAAGAAGTTCTCTATAGAAGAAGTGGTGTTACAAATGGGTAATCAATTACAAAGTCAAGGAGCTACAATTAAAAATATTGAGAATCAACTTGGGCAAATCGCCATTTCATTAAGTAATAGATCCCAAGGAACACTTCCTAGTAATACTGAATCAAATCTAAAAGACCAGAATAAAGAGCAAGTTAAAGTCGTACAACATAGAAGCAGAAGAGAGTTGGAAGGTAGGGTTCAAAAAGATGTTAAAGTAGAGAGAGAAGAAATTGAAGAATCAAAACAGGACGCTCCGAAAGATTCTGAAAGACCTATTTCTCGGTTGAACATTGATTAGAAAAATCACCACCTCCATTTCCTCAGAGACTTCGATAATAGAAGTTGGATAAGCAACTTTCAAAATTTATGGAAATATTTAAGAAGCTTACAAAAAATATTTTATTTGCTAAAGCCATAGAACAAATGCCAAGATATGTAAATTTTATGAAGAATATTCTCAATAGAAAAAATGCAGTTTGAAGATAATGAGACTGTTGCACTTATTGAGGAGTGCAGTGCTATAATTCAGAAGAAACTTCCTAAAAAGCTTAAAGATCCTGGTAGTTTCATAATTCCATGTGCAATAGGAGACATATTTTATGGGAAAGCTTTATGTGATTTAGGTGCAAGCATTAACCTTACGACATTATCAATAATTAAAAGATTGGGAGTAAGAGAAATAACCCCTACTACTATAACTATGCAGTTAGCAGATCGTTCGATAACATACCCTAAAGGAGGTTTATAGAAGATGTCCTAGTGAAAGTGGATCAATTTATTTTTCCTGTTGATTTCATTGTGCTACGATGTCCTAGTGAAAGTGGATCAATTTATCTTTCTTGTTGATTTCGTTGTGCTAGATATGGACTGTCCTAGTGAAAGTGGATCAATTTATCTTTCCTGTTGATTTCATTGTGCTAGATATGGAGGCAGATAAAGAGATACCTATCATTTCGGGGAGACCTTTCCTAGCCACAGGAAGAGCAATGATAGATGTGTAGAAAGAGGAATTAACAATGCACGTCAATGATCAAACTGTTACTTTTAACATTTCAAAATCCATGAAATACCCTACAAAAGGTAAAGATGATGAATGCTATAAAATGGATGTTATAAGATATCTGAGCAAATGCCATTTCAAGACTAATTATGAAGAAAAATCTGAACAAAAAGATTTGGAACGCGAGCAAGAAGAGGCATTAGATCAATGTGTAAACCTTTTTATTCAAGTTATGTTCAAGAAAGTTTTGAAATTTTGGACACGATAGACAAAAATAAATCATTTTGTCCACTATTGAAAAACCTCAAAAACTTCAGTTGAAATTACTTCCACAACATTTAAAATATGTCTTTTTAGGAGATTCCTCTACTTTACCTATTATGATTTCCTCAAAACAAAGCAAGAAGAAGAAAAGCTTATGAAAATTCAGAAAAATTTTAAAAAAGCCTTCGAATAGACAATTGATGAATTAAAGGAATCTGTCCTTGAATTTGTATGCATAGAATTAATCTGGAAGAAAACTGCAAACAAAGAGCTGATCAACAATAGAGATTAAATCCTGTTATGAAAGAGGTTGTTAAGAATGAAATTTTAAAGTGGTTAGATGTTGGAATTATATACCATATTTCAGATAGTGCATGGGTTGGTCCAATTCACTGTGTTCCTAAGAAAGGAGGAGTAACTGTAAATGTGAATGAGCATAATGAGTTAATACCTACTGGACAAGTTATAGGGTGGCGAATATGCATTAATTATAGAAAATTAAATTTTGCAACTAGGAAAGATCATTTTCCACTACCCTTTCTAGATTAAATGCCGGATAAACTAGTTGGGCATAAATACTTTTGTTTTCTAGATGGATATACTGGTTATCACAAAATTCAAATATCTCCTGAGGATCAAAAGAAAACAATATTTACCAGTACTTGTGGTATTTTTTCTTTTCGAAGAAAGCCCTTTGGTTTATGTAATGCCCCTGCTATATTTCAAAGATGTATGATGGAATTTTTTTTGTGATTTAACTGAAAAAGGGATTGAAGTCTTTATGGATGACTTTTCAAGGTTTGGAACTTCATTTGAATCATGCTAGAACATTTATCTAAAGTTTTTAAAGAAACAAATTTAGTCCTTAATTGAGAAAAATGTCAATTTATGGTAGCAGAAAGAATGGTCTCAGGTCATCAAATATCAGAAAATGGTATGGAAGTAGATCCTCTTAAAATTCATGTGATCGCTAATTTACCTTATCCAACAAATGTAAGGGAAATTAGGAGTTTTTTAGGATATGCTGGATTCTACAGGAGATATATTAAGGACTTTTCTAAGATTGCTAAGCCTTTATTCCATTTACTGGAGAAAGATGCAATTTTCAATTTTGATGAGGAATGCCTAAAAGCTTTTAAATTTTTAAAAGAAAAATTAATCACTGAACCAATTATAGTTTCACCAAATTGGGAAAAACCTTTTGAACTTATGTGTGATGCAAGTGATTATGCTATTGGAGTTGTTTTAAGACAAAGATATGATAAAATTTTCAAAGTTATTTACTATGCTAGTAAAACTCTTAATGAAACTCAAATTAATTATACAAAAATTGAAAAAGAGTTGTTAGCAATAGTATATGCCTTTGATAAACTTAGATCATATTTGATTGGAGATCATTGTATAGTGCATACAGATCATTCTGCTATTAAGTACTTAATGAAAAAAGAAGGATGCTAAACCGAGACTTATGAGATAGATTCTTCTTTTACAAGAATTTGATTTTAAAATAGTAGATTGGAAGGGAATTGAAAATTAAATTGCTGATCATTTATCCAGGTTTGAATTAGAAAAACCACTCTATTTTGAAAAAATAAATTAATGAACATTTTCCAGATAAAAAATCATTCACTGTAAATGAGTGGTGTGTTTCGTGGTATGCCGGCATTGTGAACTATATTTTTAGTGATCTTAAACCCTATGAAATGACATCCCAACAAATGAGGAAATTTATTTCTGAAGCTAAGACTTATTTTTGGGATGACCAATATTTATTTAAACAAGGAAAGCATCTGATCATTCGAAGATGTCTACCATTAGCAGAAACTTATGAATTTATCCAAAAATATCATAATTCTGATTTTGGGGGACATTTTGGCGTTGATAAAACAACATACAAAATTCTACAATCTGGATTTTATTGGCCTACAATTTCTAGAGATGTTAATGCTTATATCAAAACTTGTGATAGATGTTAAAGAGTAGGTAATATTTATAGAAGAAATGAGATGCCCCTCAATTATATGCTAGAAGTTGAAATATTTGATGTTTGGGGATTAGAATTCATGGGACCATTTATACCATCTCTTAGAAATTTATATATTATGTTAGCAGTGGACTATGTATCCAAATAGATAGAAGTTGTTGCTTTACCTTGATCTGATGCTCAAAGTGTTGCAAAATTTTTGAAAACAAACATATTTTGTAGATTTGAGATGCCGAGAGTTATTATTACTGATGGGGGAAGTCATTTCAGAAATGCCATTATGGAGAAGTTATTAAAGAAATATCATATAAATCTTAGGATTTCTACTGCTTATCATCCTTAGACAAGTGGTTTGACTGAATTATCCATTTGAAAAATTAAAAAAATATGAAAAAATTTGTGAATCCAACAAAAATGGATTGGTTAGTCAAACTTGACTATGTTTTGTGGGCTTATAGGACTGCATATAGAACTCTTATAGGAATGTCCCCATATAGTATAATATTTGGGAAAGCTTGTCACTTACCAGTTGAACTTGAGCATAAAACATATTGAGCTATTAAAGAGTTCAATTAAAATTTAAAAGATGTTGGTGAGAAAATATTGTTACAATTAAATGAGCTTGAAGAGATAAGGAATGAATCTTATGAGTGCTAAGATTTATAAAGAAAAGATGAAAATGTTCAGCCAGGGCAACAAGTTTTGTTATATAATGCAAGGTTAAGATTATTTCTAGGCAAACTTAAGTCCAGGTGAATGGACCCATTTGTTGTGATAAAAGTTTATTCTTATGGAGCTATGCATACTAAATATCCTAATTCTGAGAAAATTTTTAAAGTGAATGGACATAGAGTGAAACCTTATTATATAGGGGATTAGCATAAATATAATGATGGAATGATGTTGCGTCAACCAGAATGAGCATTGGTAACGCCGGGCTGACGACGTAAAACCAAGCGCTTTGTGGGAGGCAACCCACAGTTATCAGTTTGCTTTTACTTTGATTGTTGTTTTGAGTCTGATTAAGAAATTTAGGGTAGTATTTTTGATTTTATCATGTGCTAGTAATGATTTTTAGACTTTATTTAGTGACATAGACATGTTAGAATGAGAATTCAGACCTTAATTTGACTGGTGCAAAAATGTGCACAGGCGCTTAAGCGCCAGATCCGGCGCTTAAGCGCGACAATTTAATCACATGTACAAATTTTGATTTCTAGAAAGTGTAACTACAATTTAGTTGGAATAAACGTTTCTTTGCAGTTTCTAGTCATGCCTAAAAGTTATGAGGTGGAATTAGGCCTATAAATAGAAGGGGTTTGTGAAGGAATTTCACCCTGGATTATTTTTAGCCCTTAAAGTCTAAGAAAGAGAGAGATTAAGAGCAAATGTCTTCATGGGAGATGGATTTGAAGAAGAAGGAAGAAGCCATGAGGAAAAAGTTCATTAGTCAAAGTGCACAGGAGATGTATAACGGTTTCTTAGCCGTTAGTATTGAAGGGATATCGGAGAAGATCAAGTAGATGGAGAATACTATATCTGTATTAAAGACTAAGGTGCTTGAATTGCATGCTCATCTAGAACATATTGAGTGGCAACTTAAGATGCAATTCAGCTATACCAGCTATGTAGAGGTAGCGGATAAGGCGGTGTTCCTTAAGCAAAAGTTAATCAAAGATGATAGTATTAGCGCTCGTCACCACCGTCTGTTTTATCAACTCTATATTCCTCGAGAGACTACTGAGAGACAAGGATTTGTTCCTTCTAATGAAGAGCGGCATTAAGTTAAGTGTTAGGAATTGTGTGTTTGGATTCATGTTTTAAATGTGTTAGTGTTTATGTTATTTGTTTAGTGTTTGTGTCACTTATGTGTTTAATTGTAAATGTGTGTTAAGTGATTTGTACTTTGTAAAATTTTCTCATCCAAGACTATTTGGAGAGAGAACTATGTGTTATTTTTAGCCTCAAATTGAATTAATTATTATGGAGAATTTTAAGAGTGAAGGGAGTTAAAGGAAGTAAAATCAGTCATTTAAATGCTATGGACCATTTAGGGGTGGTTTACTTAGGCTAATAGTATATTTTACTTGAAATTAAAAATTTTAAAAATTGTGCACTAATGCCTCAGCGCCACATCTCACGCTTAAACTGTGAGCCAACCCGAGAGGCAGGCGCCTAAGCGCCACTTACCCACGCTTAAGCGTCGGTTCATGAAAGCCGCTTTGTGAACGATTAAAAGTGAATTTTTGGTCTGAAAATGCCATTTTTAACGCCTCATATCGAGTTCCCCAACTTGAGTTCGTGATTTTGAGGGCTAGGGTAAGTGAAATTTGGAGATTTCTTATTAGAATCAAGTGAGATTGGTTAGATCCAAGTTCCTTGAGGTAAGAGCTTTACTTCTATGAAAAAATTTTGGATTTTCATCATATATTTTAAGCACATTTGAAGGATTTTGAAAATTTACTATTCATGCTGAAAAGTAAAAAAAATCTATGGAAATTGCTTGGGAAGTCTAGTTAGTCTTTTTACAAGTTTATTTCATTGATTTAAACATTTTTAAAGTTATTTTTGGAATTTATCAAATTTGTAGAATGACACCAAGAATGAAAAGGAGCAAAGGAAAGAGCCCATTTGATTTGAGCAAATTTTTCAGTTCAAAAACTTAAGATTGATATAGTGACGCACTACAGTCACAAAAATTGATTTAGGAGCGATGTTTTAAGATCTAAGTGGAGAAGTGAAAGACCTGATAGTTTGCCGACTGTGGGAAAAGTTCTGTTGTTTCTCTGCTATCGCTGTAATTTTTGTTGTAAGGGAATTTTATGCAAATCTCTCAATGGCTGAGTACGATCTAGTTATGGTTCAAGGGAAGTTGGTACTTCTTACTCCATGGGTAGTCAACTTGTTTTACCATTTACCACTGATCATATCTTATTTGACTGTTGGAAGAGGACTTTAGAAGGTTACAAATGAGAGGAGAGTAAATTTTCTAACGTCAAAGTTGTGTGCACCATCAAAGGCTTGGCACTATTTTATATCTGCTCATCTGCTTTCTATAAATCATCTTAATGAAGTGGCCAGAGAGAGAGCGATGTTGAATTATAGTATTCAGGAGGGAAAGCCCATCAACATATGGGCTTTAATCTATCACACTATCATCAGTTCAGCTGCTGCTACTACTACTGTAAGTATGGGATTTGCTTCCTTGATATTTTCTTTATGCAAGCAGGCTGGAGTAAAGTATGACAGTTGGGAGGAAGTTTTGTTGCCTCTGAAGCCCATTACGAAGGTGAATGTGAAGACTTATTCGGAGCATTCAATTTTTGGTTGGAGAGGAGGATTTTCCAGGAGCTATGGATTAGAGATGTCTGTTGCATCTTCATCAAGACCATCTGCTTCACGTGCTTCTACTTCTTGAGGTGAGTCAACTGAGACTCAAGAGCAGTGATTACAAAAGATGATGACTCATATCCACTTTACTACTGATAAAGTTTAAAATCTAGAACGTTTTACTGAGCATACAAATAGGTATAATAGGGAAAAGTGTGACTTTGAGGAGAAGTTATACCCAGCTCTAAAGGGCCTGATTAGAGGTGACCCAGGAGTAGTATTTCCTCAATATCCTTATTATCCTGTGAGCCTAAAAAAAATCGTATAGTGGCGATTCTGAGACTGGAGAGGAGTAGAGATGAGAGATGATGTGTTGGACATGATTTGGTTTGATGTATTGTTACATTTATGTTTTGTTATGGACTCTGTTATGTAGTACTGCTACATATGTAGTTATGTGATGTTGTGGACTATGTTTTATGTTGTGTTTTGAATTTTTATGTTTTATTATTGTTGTGATTGTTGTGTTAGATAGTATTTTGTTTTTAAAATTTTAGGATAGTAACTGTTTTTATTTTTAGTTCTGTGGATTGGTTAGTTTAGAACTTAACTTAATTCCATGCCTTTTTTTTTAAAGTTAAATATCTTGCTAGCTTAGATCTTAATTTTAAAATTTAGAATCTGCTACCCTTTATTTTTCTTTTATCATGATAGTGTGTTGTTTGCTTTTATACCCAATATTTAGAAGTCAATTGAATCTCTACATGTTAAACTAAAATAAAATGTTAGAAATTTTATCTTTAGTTTTATACTTGTATAATTAGGATGTAAAAATTCCTGTTAGAATGTTATTTCAATTTTCATTCCTGCCTATATAATTATCTGATGCTAAACTGCTTAATCTACTAAAAAAAATTAAGTTTGGCGGAGGGATGAAAAACATTTTCAAAACTTAAATTTTATTTGTTCTCAAATGAACTATAAATGAATTTAAATTTTAAAAGAAAAATTGATTTTGTATATGAAGTTATACAAGGGAAGTAAAATTTAATTTTAGAAATGAGTAAGAAAATTTTGTTAAAATTTTAAGTAATGAAGAAAACCTTAAAGTTAAAAATTTTTAGTATAGAAAATGATTAATATAAGTGACTATCTTTAGTAAGAAAAATTGTATTTTTGAAAAATTTAGATAATTTAGACTTTTATTTTTAATACTCAAATTTCTTTTATTAAAATGATTTTCAAAACTATTATTATATTTATAAGTAAAAGTTTTTTATCAAGACTTTACTTTAGGAAAGGAGAAGTGGAATTCAAAATCATTAAAGGCCTATCCAGATATAGTATTCCTTGCCTGAAAAAGAAAAAAGAAAAAAAAAGAAAAAAAAAAGAAGAAAAAGAAAAAGAAAAAGAAAAGAAAAAGAAAAAGAAAAGAAAATGAAAAGAAATGTAAGGGAGGAGAAGCTTGAGGATTTGTGCCTAATCAAAAATTGGTTCTACATTTGATCTTTTTAAAGTATAAGACTTGATAAAATCTTAAGCTTATAAATATAATATAGTAAGTAAGATTATTTTTAATAAAAAATTTTATGTAGAGAAAATAAAAGAACATAAAATATAAATTTAGAGAACTTACAATATTTTTGAATTAGATAGGAACTCATATTTTCATAGTTCTTAACATTGAAAATTTTCAAACTTTAAACTGGTCTCATTTACTAATTATTTTTTCTAAATTGGACTATTATATTTCTAAATCTAAATTTTAGTAACTCCTAAAGAAACTCATATACATATCACACATATTTGGTTTTTAAAGATTGAAGTGTCACTTGAGGACAAATAACATTTTAAGTTTGGGGGATTTTAATACACCTAAAATATATAGTCTTTTTAGAAAGATTTTTATACCTATTTTTGAGATATTGTGCTTTAATGGGAGGTAGTTTTGTATTTTTTTTGCAGATACAAGTGAAAAGAGAAAAAAATGCTTAACGGAGTGAAAAAGGATCAAATTTGGAACAAAAATGTGAAAAATTATGCAAAAGAGTTTTGGCACCTAAGCGCCAGATCCGGCGCTTACACATCAGTTAAATAGAAAAAGCTGCGCCTAAGCTTCAAGACCCCGCGCTTAAGCGCTAGTGGCGGTTAGTAAAATCAGTTTTCATGAATTTTGAAGAGGTTTTTTAGGCACCCATTGGCTTGATAGGTGGTTGTAACCACAGTGAAAGAAAATTATCATGAAAAGATGCGTCTCTTGAGAAAATACATCGAATCAAGACAAATTTTGAAGAGATCCCAAGGCATCTCTTGGAAAACTATAAAAGAAAGAAAAGAGGACTTAGAAATAAGTCCTGAAAATATTGGCAAGTTTTGAAAGTTCTTCTCTGGGGAGGAGATATTTTCAGGAACCACTTTTTATTTACTTTATCCTTTTCGTTATTTTGTTTTGAGTGACTGTAAAAGAGAATAGATTCAAACGAACTTCAAGAGTTTGGTGGAGGACTTGAGATAAGCTTTTATCTTTTTGTTTTAGACTATTTTTGGTTTTAATCGAGACTTGTTGTTGTTTTGACAATGATTTCTTCTTTTAAACTAAAGTGTGGTTTTGATTTCTCANACCCCGACTTGACTACCTCTACCTCCTAGGATTACTTTTCCTTGCCTTTTGACTACCCCTATTGAGCCATTTTTGCTACTTTGACTTCGTTGGTGTCACTTTGACGGCCCGATGTCGATAAGTTGCCGCCTGTTCGGGATACGACGATTTTTCCTCTGCCCTTATGGTCTGGATGCGCTATGACGTATTGGGATACCCCTGTTAAAGTGATTTATGGTTTTTTTGTAGGTTTTGTGAGTTGGGAAGCCGCTATCCATTTGGCGTGAGAGATTCACTTTCCGCCCGATGGTGCAGCGTGAGCTTCAAAGCATCGAGACTATTCCATATGAAATAATCACTTTTTGATAACCTATACCCCATGCTCATAATGATAAAGCGAAACTCTTTACATCGAAAGTCTTCTTGGGTATTTCCCGCGATGTAATTAACCAGTAGGAATACGTTCCTCTGGGAGACTTTTGACCCCAGAACAAAAAATGTTCTTTTTGGTTCTCTGGTTACGGGAAGTTCATATAGAGATTTTACTCATGGATGTTGTTTTTTTTCCCGAGGTACTTCAATCCGATTTTGTTTGGATGTATACTCTCGATCCATCACACGAGGATTATCCCAATATAAGCCCTCCGTCTCTTTTTCTTTTTTTGATTTTTTTGCCTATTTGTTATAGTACGTTAGTTCACTATTTGATTCCTCTCCTCTTCGAATCATTCATTTGGTTCAAGAGGGAGATTTACTCGAATAGGGAAATTATACGACGACATACAAAAAGGAAAGCTGGCGACCCCGAGATCTAAAAAGAACCAAAAGAGAAAAACAACATTGGATCTAAATCAACTTGAAGTCCTACTTACATTGGACTTCGATCAATTTCAAACCTTAGTTTCTTCCTACATTGAACATAAATCAATCTTAAGTCCTACCTACATTGGACATAGAATAATTTCAAATCTAAAGTTCAATCCATATTGGATTTAAACTATCTTTACCAATAAGTCCTATCTACATTGGACTTAACCATGTTAAGCTTTTGATTCTACCTACGTTGAATCTAAATCCCCTTAAGTCCTGCCTACATTGGACTTAAATCATCTTAAACCTTAATTTCTACCATCTTAAACTTTAGGTTCTACCTAAATTGAACCTAAATCATCTTTAGTCCTGCCAATATTGGACTTAAACCATCTTAAACTTTAGGTTCTATCTACATTAAACCTAAATCATCTCTATACCTTTGGTTCTATTCAAATTGAATCTAAAAGTCATTAATCCTTAGGTTTTACCAACAATAAACCTAGATCATATGTCTAATATACTAGACCTAAACCAAACTTTCTCAGGCCTAACTGACATCATACCTAAAATAAATAAATCTCATTAACCCACTGACATAAACATAAATGACATAAAATCCACTTTAATAGATATTAAAACTTAAACTTGAACCTAAAAAGCAATAAGGTTTGAGAAAATATTTTGGATGAGGTAACCCATGGTTGCTAACAAAATATCTTTCAGCCACTTGTGGTTAATCAAACTGTAAACATAATTTCCTGGGACGATGGAACCATGGGATCCTGATCGGGTCATCCCAAAAATAAATAATAAAATCACAAAAAAATGACAAAATTCAATCGATTAATAAATCATAAAAAACCTAAAAATTTTTCAACCTCCTAAAATCTGAATAAGACACTAAACATAAATTGAACCCTAATGAACAAATATCACCGAACACAACTTGAATAGTTGTATTTAGATCTATGAATAGACAACACAATTTGTGGTTGCTGACAAGAATCTTCTGGTTCTGGTTTTAACACCTTTCTGACTAAGTAGATTTGAATACTTTACAGCCCCGGGATGACAGGGTCATAGACATCTTGACCGGGTCATTTAAAAATTATTTAACCAACTAAATTAACAAATTTAAACATGGTTTCATGCTAATCATGTTCTCTTTTGCAGGTTCGTTGAATAATTGAAACAAATTGCACTTTAGATTTACTTTGCATGTTATAGGGTGTGCTAACTCTGTTTTGTAGGACTACATGCTGAAGCGGAAAAGGTAAACCTCAAGAAAAAAAAACACAAAGAAAAAAAAATAAAACAATAATTAAAAAACATGACAACAAATAACAAAACCTCAAAACAAAATGACAACCATAAAATAAAAATCAAACCAAACAAAATGACTTGACATGATATAAAACCAAACAAAATAGAATAAAAAAAAAATAACTGTCGGTGCTATTTTTGGTTGGAGGAGTTTCCCGTAAGAAGCTGTCAGTCACTGGAATTGAAATCTCATCGCCCGCTTCGAAAGGACATTTTAATTTACATGTATATTTAGTTTTTAGAAAAATATGAAATCAAACTGACCCAATATTTTTCATAATTTAAATGGAAGAGCGTTGTACCTCAAATCCTATATCATCCCGAAGGATAAACACAAGACTTGAGGATGAGGCTCGATCAAATAAACTAAGGAATATATGGCATCCATTTGGTCTACGAAACCTTTACATTTGCCGACAAGTTCCCCTATTTAATATAAATAATTAAATAGGGTTTATGTTAAGCTAGGTTCGGACATGCTTCCTATAAGGGCAAGCCCTTATAGTTAATTACATCTTAAATGACCAAAGTCACCTAAGAAGACTCTCGATAAAAATCTAGAAATATTAACTTTAAGGAGTTTCAAAGGATTGGACTTTTCAATGAGATCGGACGTAGAGGTGTGAATATCTTCAAGGAATTTCAAAGGGTGGGACTCTTCAACGAAATCAGACATAGAGGTGTGAAAGAGATTGGTTCAAATTTGGAACATTTTATTGTAGAATCTAAAGGAGGAAGAACTAGGGGATGTCGGGTTCAAATTTGGAACATTTTGTTGTAGAGTCCAAAGGAGGAAGAACTAGGGGATGTCATGGGTTCTCAAATTTGGAACATTTTATTGTAGAATCCAAAGAAAGAAGAACTAGGGGATGTCATGGATCTAGCAAATTTGGAACATTTTATTGTAGAATCCAAAGGAGGAAGAACTAAGGGATGTCATGGATCCAGAGGAGAACCCCATTTTGTTGTAGAGTCCAAAGGAGGAAGAACTAGGGGATGTCATGGATCCAGAGGAGAACCCCGGTGACTTCCCAAACTATCCTAACGGTCGGCTTCATTCTTTAGGAAAAATATTTAGGTGTTTCATCCTGTTAATTNAGGGCTTACATTCATGTGAAACGATCACACAAATAGCCTGGAAGATGTGAGGATTTAGGTCGAAGGGCTTACATTTATGTGAAATGATCACACAAATAGCCTGAAAGATGTGAGGATTTAGGTCATACATTCGTGTGAAATGATCACACAAATAACCTGGAAAATGTGAGGATTTAGGTCGTGACAAACGACGAAATGATCACACAAATAGCCTGGAAGATGTGAGGGTTTAGGTTGTGACAAACGACAACCTTTTCGTGTGAAACGATCACACAAATAGCCTGGAAGATGTGAGGGTTTAGGTTGTGACAAACGAAAATCTCGAATGATCACACAAATAGCCTGGAAGATGTGAAGATTTAGGTCGTGATAAACGACAACCTCGGCTAAGACGAGTTAGGGCTTATATTATATAGCAGGGCTATACAAAGGCCTAAAGATAAGGTGATGCAAATAGCCTGGAAGATGTGAGGATTTAGGTCATGACGGACGACAACCTCAGAATCCTAAGATCAAATAGCTTGGAAGATGTGAGGATTTAGGTCGTGACGAACGACAACCTCAGAATCCTAAGATCAAATAGCCTGGAAGATGTGAGGATTTAGGTCATGATAAACGACAACCTCGGAATCCTAAGATGTATAGCCTGGAAGATGTGAGGATTTAGGTCGTGACAAACGACAACCTCGGAATCCTAAGACGGTATAGCCTGGAAGATGTGAGGATTTAGGTCGTGACAAACGACAACCTCAAAATCCTAAGATGATTTAAGAGTATATTGTATAGCAGGGCTATGCAAAGGCCTAAAGATAAGGTGAGGATTTACGTTGCATGAGAATAGCAGGGCTATGCAAAGGCCTAAAGATAAGGTGAGGATTTACGTTGCATAAGCAAGAAAAAAGGGCTATGCAAAGGCCTAAAGATAAGGTGAGGATTTACGTTGCATAAGAAAGCAACCTCGAGGTTAGGTCGTTACAAACGACAACCTCGGAATCCTAAGACGAGTTAGGGCTTATATTGTATAACACTAGGTCGTGACAAACGACAACTTCAGAATCCTAAGACGAGTTAGGGCTTATATTATATAGCAGGGCTATGCAAAGGCCTAAAGATAAGGTGAGGATTTACGTTGCATAAGCAAGCAACCTCAAAGTTTTATGGCTTTGTTGTTTAAGTCTAAGGAAGGAAGATTAGTTTAGCTGAGGAGGACAGTTTTAGCGTTGTAGATGGCCGTGCTGCCCACCATGCTAGCTCGAATCTCCTTGCTGTGACGAGTTTGAGTTTTCCAGCATGTCAAGTTATGATGTCAAAGCATGTGGCCCTATAGTTGTAGTTCATTAAATTTTATGGGGGCATGTTAAAGTTGATTAGAGCGACACCGGCTAGGATCCTATGGTTCCCTCGTTTCGGCACCACTATTTTTTATTGGATTCACTTAGTCCAAATGAACTTACTAAACTCAACTTAATGATTTCCATAACTTCATTTAGACCATGGGAAGCCTCGTTAGCAGCCGCAGGTTACCTCCTTCAAGGAATTCCCAATCATCCGATAGAGACATCTTAATTTAGTTGTAATTGTACTTTTGTGTGATGTTTGTGATTAAATTTTGAGTTGTTTTACATTTTGAAGGTTGTAGCAGTGAATTTTATCTTGGTTGATTTTAGTTTTAGTTTTGATTTTGGTTTTGTGGTTATCCTGATAGTTTTAGTTTTCATGCAAGGTGACATCGTTTTTTAGCATGCAAATTTGTGTAAGCATAAGATTATAGCATAAAAGTACAAGAAAGACAATGTTGAAAACTGTAAAAGCGTACCTGGCGAGTCTTCTCGTTCCACCACCTGAAACTCAAAATACATGTCAGGGCATTTCATGTAGAGGAAAAAAAAAGTAAGGTTTTGGTAGTTTTCCTAACCCTATGTCATATCTTGGTGGGTCATTAAGAGTTTAATTAACAATGATTTTGTCAAGGAAAACCTATTAAGTTTAGTAGATCTTTTAGATATCCAACTGATCTAGAGAAAGAAGCAAGAATGTGCTACTCTCTCGCTGCCTGGTGGAAAATTCTGGGTTCTTTTAAACTTATTATATTGCTTAATAATTCATTCTGTAAACACCCTTAGTGCTTAGTGAGTGTTGAAGTCTCAATTATCCTGAAGAATAGGGTAATTATCACTCGTAATTAAATTTAAGAATTATGTGGGTGAAGACCCTTAAAGAGACAAGTTTAAGAGACTTAGCCAAATTTTGACTTGGGCTTGTAGTGTCTTAAAGATATTTTAATCTTCAATGATGTTTACTTTTCTAATCCTTATTTAAATAAAACTTGATTTAGCCTAAGTCACTACTAAACCCTTAAGATTTTGGTGAGCGTCTTAGTCATTGCAAATGAAATTGACTTATAATTGACGGTGATGATTCATGTTTTTACTTTTGTGCTCATCAAATAGAGGTATTAAATAAGTCAGTTATTAACACTCAAAATCATATCCCTAAATCTAGGATCATTTAATTGGCTAGACTCCCAAATTTATGTAATTGATTGAAATTACAAATTTATCCTTTTTAATTAGGACAAGTGAGGTTGGTTTCTACCAATTAACCCTTTGTGTTTCAAACATCCAAATATGTTAATTAGAATCAAAGATTTCCCTTTTCTGAAATTCGGCCTAAATGTTAATTAAACAATTAACCCCTTGTGTTTCAAAAATCCAAATAAACTGATTAAGATCAGAGGTTGCCCATTTTCCTCCTTGAATTAAGCCTAAATGTTAATTAAGATAAAATTTCCAAAATTACACATTTGCCCCTAAGGCTCTATCACTTCATAATTCATCAAATTTAATCCATATGACTTTGGAATTTTTATCCTACCTCAATCATGGGTCAATTAAGACATTAGAGGAGAAAGTGTGTTTTCTCAAAATTTAATTTATCTATATAATTATTTTTAATGCAAAAATAGGATTTTCAAAGAAAATTCCTAACTTGACCGAGGTTAATCTTATTCCCTTGAAATTTTTTAATAGAGGTAGGCATAGACTAGAGAAGCCTTTGGACCAAATTTCATGATTTTTTAAGTTTTATTTGAATTTTAAGAATTATTGTAATTTTTGGGGTGTTTATTAATTATAAAATATTTTAAATGTGGAAAATTAAGTTTTATATTTTTATTAAATCTCTCTGATGTCAAGGGACACATAGAAATAAATTTCACATTTTTCTATTTTTTTTTTTTGAATTATTGGAACTATTTTAGTAAAAATCCATTTTTAGCCTTTAAAAATTATTTTAAGATTCAAAATTTAATATCTTTATTTAGAAAATAAGGAAAAATATCCCACTTATTCTTTAATTCTTAGGAAGCAATTTATAACATTTCCATGAATTTTTATTATTTTTGTGATTTTTATGAATTTTAATTATTTAAATATTTAAAAATAGGCTAAAAATCAAGTTTTTATTTTAAATACCATTTTTTTTAGAAAATACCCCTAATTAGAGAGAACTCCAAAAACCAAGTTTTATAATTTTTCAAGTTATATTTAATTCTTAAAAATCATTTTAGTGCCAAAAATGTTAATTAACTTGAAAAATCCATTTAAGATATTAAATGAACTCCAGATGTTTTGAAATTTTTAGGTGGGGGGGGGAGTTCTCTGGAGTTTATATTTTAGTGGAGACTAAATATTAAGTCATGTAGATGTTAATGTTACCCAAAATTAATTTTATTAGTGTTTTAGGGTTTATGAAGATTAGGTTCATTTTAAATGAGTTGTCTCATGAGAAATTTTCCTAAGGGTTCCTAGGTCATAGTAAACCTTCCAAAATTTTCTTGGAATTTTCTAAGTAACATGCTAATTATCATGATTAATTTATGCAAATAATAGACATAAACTTGAAAAGTATGGATCTCTGTCTAGGAACCTTCTCTGACTTTGGAAAAATTAGAGGATGTTCCCTAAGATAGAGGCAACAACATGCTAAAATTTCAAGCCATGGTGATATTCTTACATGCATGGAGAATCAAAAGACTTAAAACAATGTTTAATTAATTAAAAATAAAACATGCATCAAATGGCCTTCAAAATACTTCCAGATTGTTCTCCTATATTCACTGAGCAAGAGGGTATTTTTATTTTATTTTATGTGATTTTTCTACACTAAGATATGAAATTTTAAAGTTAGGGATCATTTTCTAATTTTTTAAATTCTCTATTTATCTACTTAAACGTGCGGCGCTGACTATGTCCTCGACAGCTCCGAAGGCGCGCGTGGCACGCTCTAGTTGGACGTCGCCATCCACGTAGCCTCTAACTCGGCCTACTGTTCATGTAAGGAAGCGATGTCCGGCTCGATCTACTCCGTCCATCCGATACATGCGCGATCAGACGGCTCCCCATCATCATTCCCGATAGAGTGATCCTGTAACCGTCCACACTAAATACCTAAGATCTCAAACTAGACTCAACCAAATCACTTCGGGTTTGATCCTATGGACTCGTCTAAGTGAGACGAATATATCCATACGGTAATCATGCAATTAAATTAAGCCTAATCAAATAGAGAGTCAAAATAGGCTCGAGAGGAAGAGGAGATCAATAACTTGCCTCTGAGAAGTGAAGCTTTGATCAGAGGAGCTCGGTACGTTCGTTGGGGTCCAATAAGGCTAGGGATTAAGTCTCTGGCTGTGGTGCAATTCTTAAGTAGGAATTCGACTAAGCTTGATTTCAAGTGTTGGTCTAAATCTATGATAGGGTCTCTGTGGAAGGGGAATTTGATGAGGCTTCTCCTTCTTTCACTATGGTGAAAGTGTGGGTGAGTTTAATTTGATTTTTGTGGAGTGTAGAAGTGTGGAGAGCTCTGTCCTAGTTTTAGCCAGATATTTGAGCTCAAAATTGGGCTCCAACAAGGGGATTCAGGGCAATATGGTGGTTAGATTGCACTGAGGAGGTCTCAAAGAGGCTTTTGGATCAATTAGGGAAAATCTCTCAGAGAAAATTTCAGTTGTACCTCCATGGTCGTAGAGGGGAGCTTTTTATAAAAATGGCTTAAGGATTGCCGTCATGGCCAATTAGGGGGCGAAAAGTGATGCTTAGGTGGAGGGCAGAGAGGCTTAAACATTTAATTTGGATGAGGTGGCCTCTAGGTTTGAATTTGGTTTAATCCCATGGGTGTGGCTCTTGGTTTGGCCATTTTCCAGCCACTAGGCNTCTTGGTTTGGCCATTTCCCAGCCACTAGGCCGGCAGGCTACGGCAGGGGGAGGTGGCTAGGAGCTCATGGAACCTAGGGGAATATGTCACAACAATTTAACGTGTTTAGGCTTTATTTTAGCAAAAATATCCTAAGCTTAAACAAATAAAGAATTAAATCCTTTAATTTAGGGGAACTTTGGTCCATGACTTAGTTTAGGTGGTTCTAATAGGTTTAGGCTGGACACTAGGGTCCAATTAATGGTTGTGGAGTCATTAATTTGGAGACTTTGGGGTAGTTAGGCCATCTTTAGTGCATGGGTTCAATGTGGGTTCAAGTGATCAAACCTTGGGTTTGGGCTAGGCTAGCCATGTCAATTGGCCCAACTGATTGGTCAACATTGTGTAGATGATTTTTATGAATGAAATGATTTTGAGTTCAATTGGAGGATCAATTTGAGCATGTTGTGCTAGACTTGGGTCTAGGTTGGGTTAGACTTGGGATAAGTTCAAATTGAATGGTCAAAATTATCAAGGGGGGTGTTCTTAAGATTTTTCATGAAGGAATATAGTGGGAATTTTTGGGCTAAGGCGATCAATTTGGTGAGATTTTGAGACATGGCCAGTTTGGGGAAAATTTGGGGCTTTTTAGATTTAGATTGAAATCAAATGAAATTGAGGTCTCAACAATTGAGAATATTATGAAGGTTTTTCAACACAAATTGTGGCAAGTTGAGTAGGTCATGGGTTCAATTTGGTGGAACCAAGTCATGGGGCCAAAATTGGGGTTTTGATCTAAACCAAAATCGGGTTCAAATCATGGACCAATTGAGCTTGGATTTAGTTTATTTTGATCACATTAAGGGTGAATTTTAGTTTGGGATTGAAATTTGGGGAGATTGGGATCAAAATGATAGACATTTGAGGTAGATTCGGGGAAAAGATTAAAAGGCAATTTTGGGGTTCTAGTCAAAGATGGTCAAATTGGCTAAATTGGGTCATGTGGTAGTTGAGAAAAATGAAATTGGAAATGTTTGGGAGGTTTTGAAAATTTTTGGGATTTTTTTGGAATTTTTGGAATTTTGAGCTAAGGAGGGGTATTTTGGTAATTTGGCAAATTTTGGTGATTTTGGGTAGTTTGGGTGTTTTCAAGGTGTTTGAAATGATTTTTGAACCAATTTGGATATTTTGGGTAAATTTGCAAAATTTGGCCAAATTTGGGGTCTCAAGGGTAATTTGGGGCAAAAGGCTAGGTTGGGTATCTTGGTAGAGTTGGAGTGCCAACCACCATCAATAATTCATGGACCAATATTATGTAGTTGTCTTAGCTAAACCCTAGCCTAGGGCTAGTGGGTTTAGGGGACCACCCATATGAGTCTCCCAAAAGTATTAAGGGACCAAAGCCTAGAAGTTTAAGTTTAGGATTGTGAGTGATTGTGAGTGCAAGTATGTACCTTAAGCCCTAAACCAACACCCAGGGTCAACCCTAAGGTCCAGTAGTCCAAAGGGTGACTCATCTTAAGTTCCCCCATAATGACCCTGTCTACTAAGTGCTAGAGGTTATGACCAATATGTAGAATTTCAAGTTGAGTAGAGAAGAGTTTGGAATTTCTAATGGTGAAGGTTCCTTTTCTAGTTTTCTAAGAACAGTCAATAGAAAAGTATTATGGCTAGACCTTAGACTACTAAAGCGGAAAAACTAAACCTCAACCAAAAGTGAAGTCAACAATGACAGAACATGACATGAACAAACAAAACAAAACAAAACCTTTAATATAGATTTGGATTCCTAGAAATCTATTACCTTAGGAATAAAAATTTGATGTTTCTTTCCTTATCCTTGACATTTCATAGAAGAACGAGTGTTAACGTTAATCAGTAGTATTTTTTTTAGTTTTGGTTGTCTAAGATGTAATTAACTATACAAGCTTACTCCTATAGGAGAAAGAAGAACTCAAAATAAGTGATATACTTAAATCTCTGGTTACCAAATTCTTCATTTGGTTTTTCTTATATAATAAATCATTTTCTCTATAATGTCTATCATAATGAAGATCATTTTGACCATTCTTTTCTCATTTTTTTTATTTTAGTCATTTTCTTCCTTCTCTTAGTTTCTTAACATCTGAGAATCTTTCACATGATTCAAAATAATAAGTTACTTGGAGATTAGTGCAATAAAATAGATAAACATAGTGGAGACTCCTTTCAAACCAATGACATGATGACAGGAATTGATAGTGGCTGAAATGACAACACGTGCTCCTACGGCCGACAGACACATACCCAAATCTGTCCATTCTTCTTCTTAACCAGAATGATGTTGGCTAACCATGTAGGGTATTTCTCCCCTCGGACAAAATTAATGTCTATTAATTTCTTCACCTCAGCAATGACTTATTATTCTATTTCAAGACACATTCTTCTAGGATCTTATTTCACTAGGGTTATACTTTGTGCACTCCAAGCCTGTGAACCACAACTTTCAAAGACAATCTGGGCATTTTGTCATAGTGTAAAATGAAGCAATCCTTGAATTCTGACAGTAATTTGATCAAATTCATAGACTCTTCCTTACTGAGTAGAGAACTTATGAAGGTAGGTTGGGGCTGCTCCTCAGCCCCGAGGTTAACTTCCTTTATTTTGTTGATTGTTGACTTGATTTCTTCTTCAAACTCTGGCAAAGTGTCATCTATTGAAGTGTCTTTAAAATCATTCTCCACATCAAGGCAATCCTATTTCAATTCACTAGTAACAACCTTGAAAAACTCTAAATCATCAACTGGTTCTATCGTACCAAATCCGAGACCATCTGTCGAGTTAAGAGTTCGGCCTTTAAAATTCCATAACTTCTCAAAGAGTTGTAGTTAATCTTTTCACATTTGCTTCGACACATAACCCTATTAAATTAATTTTTATATACATAGAGAAAAGTAACCAAATTTTAATTTCATTAATTTATTAGATTCATCCTCTTCCAAATTTACATGAGTTTCAAAATTAGGAGAAGGTGAAGCACACTAAAACTTGATAGGTTTCAAACCAACACCCCAAACTTTCTTGACCTTTAAACTTGCATCTTTATGGTAGTGAATCAGGGTTAATGTCATGGCCTGCACATAGTGGTTGATCTGATCATACATTGACTCATATTCACTCTTATCCATATCTTCCAAAGAACTCTCAAACTTTGGCTTCTTCCAGTTTAGCTCCATTGTTTCTCTATTAGCCTTATCTTCCTTAGAGCTTCTTTTCATGTCAATGTTAATGGTTGGCTTTGTCCATTTAACAATTGTGTTGGTTCTTCCTCACCCGTGTCCCCAACCTTGATCTCAGATGCATGGGCTAAAAGAACCTACCACATGAACTGAAAATGGTTGCAACTCCCACTTATTGCAATGTTCTTGTCCTTTCTTGCAATACTTGATGCACTGGTGTAGCGATGATGGGACCATAATATGCTCGTGAATCCATGGTTGACCAAAAAAAGCATTTAAAGAGGTTTCTGCGTCCATGATATGGAACTTAACAGTTATTATTAGCTCACCAACCTTCATGAGTAGTGTAATTATCTCAAGTGCTATTTCTCCCTTTTGATTAAATTCTCTCAACATCCTCTTATCGGTGGCAAGCACTTGAGTGTCAATATCCACATATGCTAATATTTATAGAGTCATTAGATTGAGTGATGCTCCAGGATCTACCAAAACTCTGGATAACACAAATCTATTGATGTAGATGGAAATGTAGAGCGGTCGGTTGTGATCGGTAGTACTAAGCAGCAAGTCTTCATCAGTGAAGGTTACCAATGGTTATTCCTTTAACAAACAAACATCATTTGAGGATGTGCTGGCCAACTGTGCTAACGAAATTTATGGATCAACTAAAGCATTGATCAAGGATTCCCTCGTCTCCTTTAAAAGGATCAGAACATTGTATATGCTCGGTTTGGTGGGCAATCTCCTAAGATGAGGTAGCACATTATAATCCATTTTATAGAGACCTCTAATTTTCACTTGATTATGTGTCTCTTCTACCGGTGGAGCCGGAGGTGGCTTCTCCAGTGACTATTTGTTTTCCTTTCTCCATTAGAGTCGTTCTCGGGGGTGATACCTTCCCACCCCTCAAATAAATTTATGTGATCTCTTCTTCTTTTGTCATCGTAGCTGACTCTTTTAGTGTTGCTTTTGATTCTGAAATTTTCATGTTGATTGCAATTGGTGTTCCTTGACACTAGAGGAGTGGCTCCTCACTCCCAGAACTATTGTAACTGGTGTTGTTGACGTCTTCTTAATCTTTGTTAGCATGTTCAAAAGACTTAAGTATGATTTGAGGATCATTTTAGGAATCAAAATCAAGATTAAATTAGTTGTAATCAATTAAATTATCACTAAGAATAGTCAAAACATAGTCGAAATCAAAATTTTAATATTGAAAAGACCTTAGAAGGGCAAAAAAATAATCATACACAGTCAGCAGTTCAAGAAATTTCTCCTCCGAATCTGAAACAACATATCTAATAGAGGCAGCCCTTATCCTGCCCCTCGTGCTATCAGTCTTCATCTCATGCACGATCTCATCCTTCTATTTCTCCAACTGTGGCTACTTCTCTGGTGTAATCTCCATCATCATTCTGGTAGGCTGCAGATTCTGAATAGCAACTTGTGTTGAAGCGGTCTGAATATGTTCCAGTATCTTTTTGGATGATCAACTCCCGACTGAGATCCAACCAATTCCAATATAGATCTGGGAGGACTCTCCCTCTCCCAAGAAGCAGATTGTTCTAAACTTACGGTTCATATGATGACTCCACTATAGATCTCTTTCCAAGAGGATTCTTGGAGCAGTTTCTTCTTTGAGAGGACAGTGTCCTATTTCTAGAAAAGAATTCCTCGCTCAACTCATTGAAACATCTAAGTAGGTTATGTAATAACTCCTCTACTTACCCTACCCCAACGATCCTTGTAGTAAGAGCTGAGATATATTTCTTAGTTTGCTACAAGATCTTGGTTTCTCCCATCTGTTATGCAAACCATGTGACAAGCTGAGGTGTCGTATGGGGCCCTTGGTGTGGAACTTAGAGACACTACATCAAATTTTGTATCAGTATCATTAATGATATTATTGGAGCGACTTTGTCTGCAAATGATGTGTCCACTCTTTCCATGAGTCATAAGAAAAATGTTGTGGCCTCCTCTGTAGTGATTAAGATGACTTTGTCCTATGTTTGTAAGTGGAGATCAAGGGTATAACCCCACTGATTCACGCCTTTTTTGAGGATAAGGGTTGATCACCAAAAATTGATGAAGACCCTATAGTCTAGGCAAGTTCCTTCCACCACTTCTCTTGATATTTTGACCTATATTAAGGAAATTGTTGGTTTAACTGTGGGAGTTAACCTCCTGATTGATCTGTTCTATGAACCACCTCATGCAAATCTTGAGGCAGAGCCCAAGGTAGATTCTATAGATGATGTATTTGTGGACCTCTTTGGTTTGTTGTAGTGTTTCCATTAAAGGTGACCTTTGGGACGAGGAGTGTATGACTTGGATAGTATGAAAGATATTCTTCTTTTCTATCACGAGTCTCCTGTAATAGATAGACTCCTTTGTATTAGTTTGTTTCCTAAGTTATGGAATGTTCACCAAGCCAAGATGTGTGAGGCTAAGTGGCATGATAGTCCCCAAGGAGGAATTTTTGTCTTAGGCTATGCTACAAATTTGAATAATGTCAAACATCACTAATGTTGCATGTAAAATGATTTCTACATTTCACTGTGATGGATTACTTACGTTTTACTAGAAGAGTGTGTTATCCTACCTCTTTAAAATGTTGAACAAGGCTTAAATGGATGTTTTCTACTCCAATTGGGGGAGACCACCAAAATGTCTTGTTGACATCATGTGGTATCGACTAGACCATTTTGCTAGTCTCGGCCGATCAATTTTTAGCCAGGATATGCACATATCAGGCTCTTTGAGGGTGACTCATTGAACTTAAGCTAGCTTGACTTTTTGGAAAAGCTCTTGATGAGAACATTTCATTGCTAAGACAACTTTATTTGTGTAGCATATAATTCAGTCATGCTACCTTGAATATTTAATCACCTGACTAGTACATGATGTCTCACCTATCTAGAACCTCATTTAGTGTTGAGTCTGTTCTTGGTGAAAGAGAAACATTGTAAGATGGATCCATCTTCTATATTAAACCATGTGTATGCTTTGTTTGACTTGTTAATTATTATCACATTTTCATGGGTCATTTTGAACTAATTAGAGCACTTTGTCTCTATAATCAGTTCATGGCTTGTTAAAATACTTTGATATCCAACTTTATCATTTTGATCTTTCTGCTTAAGAGGTGGCGATTTAAGAAGCTTCTTATCCCTATACGTCTTGATATTTTTGTTCTAGTTATGGAGGCCATTCAGATGATGCTAAAAGGAATTAGTATTCTAATTGATTGTCTTAGGTTCTCCTTCGATAATTCTCAAGGGATAGATTTTGAGGACGGGTTTAAACCATAACATGTATGAACCTTCTTAGAATTTACAAATCCTCATGGTCTAGTGGATTCAAACAAAGTCTTGGTGATCTAATCATTTACTTTAACAAACTTTCACTTAAGCCCTAAGGATACCTCAAAATGACTAGATGGGTGTTATTAAAAAGTTAGTAGTTTTAGAGACTATTTAGACCTCTTACTTTTTCATTCGACTAAACTAATTGAAGCCTAACTATTATGGATCATAAATTTCTAAGAAAGTTATTTAGGAGAATTTTGGAGTCAAAAGAAATTACTTTATTACCAATGAAGCTCTGTCAAATACAGTAATTCTCAAGAAAATAAAAAGTGTGCAAGGCTTCAGAACAAAAAGACTGGCCAACACAAGAAGAAGCTTGATGTGAGTGAAAAATTAGAAATTTCAATATAAAGAATTTGTTCATTTCAAAATTCTCCTGATAAGAACATTAGGACATAATTTTTTAGAGAATTTTTAAGTGATATTGATATGACTGATAAATCAGTAATGGATTTAAATACATCTCTAAAATAAAAATATTTTCTTAACACTTGAATATTATTGACGATAACTATTTAGGCTAAAGGTGAAAATTATTAAAACAAAGGGGCTAGGGAAGAGTACTAAGAGAAAATCCCACATGTTCATGAGTTTTGCAAATCTAATATTTTACGTAGAATCTATTTGACATGCCTAAAATATGTTACTTTTATTTGAACATTTAATGCCTAGTTTTTCTTCTGATATTGTGTTTTAACGAAAGGTACTTTTGATTTTTTTTGTTCTAGGTATACTAAATAGATCAAGTATAGCAGATGGAACAAAAATATAGCCATTCGGAGTTAAAAAAAAGCAAAAAAGTCAAAGTCAATATGGCGCCTTGGCACTAAACAATAGAGAAAGGTATTTGACCTCACTTTTTCTTGAGGTCTAGCCTTTCTTCCTTAGAAGCCTAGGATCTAGCCATAGTTTATTCCTATTAATTATTCCTAGAGGACTAGTAAGGGAACCCTAACCATTAGAAATTCTAAAACTCTTTTTTGCTCATCTTTAGGTTCCACATGTTGGTTCTAACCTCTAGCACTTAGTAGGTTGAACCAATATGAGGGAGCTCAAGGAGAATCCCTATAGGACTGTTTGGCCTTAGGGTTAGCCCTCGGTGGTGTGGTTTTGTTCAATCTTGCATGCATGTACTTTCACTTTTGGCCTAAATCCTTAACTAGAAATGCTTAGCCTGATCCCCTACTCTTTTGGAAACTCCTGTGGATGGTCCCCCAAGTCCTTAGCCCTAGGCTAAAGTTTGGCTGAGACCAACAAATGGAGGATCCAAAATGGGATTTCCCTTGTCCTCGTGACACCACAAGGGTAATTTTGTGATTAACATTCCCATTGAGCCTCATTTCTACCCAATTTTTGCCTATTAGCCCCAATTTTTTTCTAAAATTACCAAATTGCCCCTGGAACCTAAATTTTCAAGAATGACCTAAATCTTTCAATTTTATCCAAAAATCATTTCAAACCATTTGGAACAACCTAAATTGTCCAAAACACCCCAAAATTTCTAAAATTCCCAAAATACCCCCAAACTTTGCCAAAATTACCAAAATATACCCTCATGGCCTAAAAATTTCCAAAATCTCCAAAATCATTCCAAACACTCCAAAACCAATTCCAACAATCCATTGGACCCAATTTGACGAATTGACCAAAATCCCAATTTTAACCCTAAATGCCTAAAGTTTCCAAATCACCCCCAATTTCCACCAAATTGATTTAAAATTTCCCCAATTTCAAATCTAAACTCAATTTTATCATGTATAAGCCAATTTGGAACCAAATTTAAGCTTAGTTGAACCCAATGTCATACTAAATTTATAAGCCCAATTTGAACCCCCAATTTGACCATAAGCCAAAATTCCACAAAATTAAATGCCCTAACCTATGTAGCTAACTCTGATTGGCCATTGGTGTCATTCAACCCTCCGCCTAAGCTCCTTTCTCCACCCCCCTGGCTTGGCCAATTAAGCCCTAGCTCTCCCTTTATTTAAACCACCCCCTTGATGAACAAGAACAGAGTGATGTCATTTGCTTAAGGAGATCCCTTTAAACTATTCACAAAGCCTGTTTGAGCCTTCCTAAGATCATTTCAACTATTTTCCCCCACTGAAATCCACTACCAGCGCTTAATTTTGAGGTCAAAATCTAGGGCCTTTTTTGTCACTCCACTAAACTCTACAAAACTCAAAATTGAACCACCCTTGAGCTTTCCCAGACTAAATGAGGAAGTTTCCCATCAAAACCCCACTATATTAAGCACTCTAATCCACTCCAAGACCAAGGCTGCATCACTTCTTGGTCAAAACCATACGTAGCCCTTACACTAGCTCAAACCAACACTTTGAGGACGTTTGTTGGACTATACTAAAGCTTTTGAGAAATAATTTCATCCACTTAATAGGCTTCATCTTTGTTAAAAGCATATTCCATTTTATTGATGAAAATTTTATCATCAACAACCTTCTTGTCAATGTTTCCAAAAACCTCCCAATTCCACTTCTCCAAATGTGCAGCCATATTTTGTGTGCAACAACCATAGAGATATTCATGGAGAAGAATAAGAATCCAAATTCCATTTGGTTTTTATAGTTTCCAAAAAATTCTCATGAGAGACACCAACATTAAAAAATTTGAACTGATTTTTGACTGGTTTGGAATAGAGTCTACCTTAAATAGTAGTGGGGCATGGACAGATATTGTCTTGCTCAAGTAGTCTACCTCAGAGTAATTGAGAGTTTCAAACCAAATTTGATTAAATACAATTATGTGAAGTCTTTCTAAAATCCCTCCTCTATTCTTGGAGAAGAGGTTGTCAGTAAAATAGACCAGTTCTAGCATTATTATCAGTAAATTCTTCTTTCACTTTGAAATAAGTAAGTTTGCCCCTCTCGTTTTAGCAAGAGAAGCAATAACATTGAAATCCCCTCCAAGAATCCAATGGTTATCAACATGAGCCTGAGAGAACCCAATTATTTCCAGAGGAGGTTCCTCTTAACAGGAGAACAACCAGAATATATTACAATAGTATTAATACTATGATCAAACACCTGAATTTCTAAATGGAGGAATTGTTGATTATCTTCAAAGAGTCGATTTGTAACATTATTTTTCATAATAACCAAATATTCATATTAAAATTCTAAATATGGTTAAAATTTCCCAGCTCTTATAGTTTTTTGAATATTTTCAACTTGTATCATAGGTTAAAGAAGTACAAAACAACTTAATGGTGAGCTACAATATTTCACAAAGCTATTAGAGACATTCTTCTTGGCAATGTCTCTAACACTCCAAATGAAAAAGTTAGCCATATGTAATGGATCTACTCATTCTAGTAGTCCTAGAAGGACCCCATCATCAATATTTACCAATATACCAATAGAGGATAGCCCACCCGGATGCATAATGGCATTTGGATCCATGTGGCTTAGTTTCCCATTCCTTTTACCTTTATGTTTCCTAGATTTCTGAACCTGTCAATCATCCTCTGGTGACTCTCTAGAAGTTTCTATGTCCTCTGCCATTAATAGGAATTTATTATCAAAATGAAGTAGCTAAGTATGATCATATTGAGTCATTCTATCAAGATTGTCATTCAATCTCACATCTGTCTCTACAGTCGGCTTTGCTTGTATAGGCAAAATATTTCCAATCAGTGAGTTTTCCACCGGTTTTCATTGGTCCTCCATAATAGTGACTTATACAATAAATTTGTGTGGATGAGTTAACATAGCATCATCAGGCACAGTGATGGGTTCACAACTACAATCCCCTTTTTATAGATTTCAGAATCATTTGAATCTTCCTAAGAAAAACTTTATAATTATTTGTTCATTACTTGCTCATCCAAAACTTTCTTGGATAGATTTCTATGTTATGTTTTATTGTTTGTCTTAGAATCCCTTTTTGAATTCTTAATTTTGGATGTGCTATAAAGCAAGTCTCCAAGTTATGACCAAAAAATCTATATTTATTATAATACTTTGGTTTATACTCTACTACAATTTTTTTCCGTTAATCATTGTTTTATGTGCCAAGCAAAACCTCCTCAAGTAAGTATTGAGTGATAGTACTTTCTACCACGACCCAAGCAACAGAGGGTCTACTTAAAGCGAGCCTTCATAGATTACCAAAGATAGCTCATAGTGAGTAAAGAACTTGTTGATAAAAATAGTGAAGCCTCAAACCTAGAAAGTAATCCAAATTGGAATAATATGTGGTTCTAAAGTTGGATCAAATTTTGGTGTCCATTTTAACACCTTGATTTGGGCATCCTCAAAATACCATGGTTTGCTACAAAACATTCAAGCATAGCCTTCATCCATAATAGAATTAATGCTCCTAATAAACAAAACAACATCCATTTCAGTAAAATTCATTTTTTTAGGAGCTTAAATCAAATTGAACATTCATATACTCATTAATTTATGTTCATGAATAATTTCATTTCTTATTTAGCAAATATCTCGTTAAAAGTTAAATCATGTACTCCTTTACTAAGATAATGATTATTTATCTGATGACTCATCTATGTTTTTCCATTTTTAATATCTAATGTAGTTTAAAAGTTATATATTTTATTAGAAGTATACATAGAATAGCATATCAAATAACTAGTTACATAAATAAATTAATAATTTTGTTATTTTAAATTTACCCCCAAAAAATATAAATAAATTTACAACATGATAGCGATTGTTGATCGACATTAACATTAATCGTCAATTAACTTTAAAGTCTACCAATCTTTGTTAATCATCACCATAGTCCAACAACAAATGTCAAACATTATCGGCATTTGATAACGTCATTGTTTGATGTATATTAATGACAAACATCAATACCCAGACACCACCCACACTTATCATGACAACCACAATCAACCAATATTAGTGCCCTCCATTCCCATTGTCTAACACCACCTTCTCTTGATACCAAAACTTGTCATCCNTTGTAAAATAAAGAAATATAAGTGAAAAATACCATCAGAACTATTGTTATACTATGCATAAGCATTAAGTATGGAATCAAGTTTTTGGCGTCGTTGCCGGGGAAGAAAACTAAGTAAATTTCTATTTTTAAAAAGTTTTATTTAAACTTTAAATATTGTATCTTATTTTGTACGTTTTATATTATTTTATTTTATTTTATTTTATGTTAGTGTATGCATAGTTCAGGTTCTAAATGACTAGTACCCTACGATTCTGAATTAGAAAGAACTATTAGAAAAACCAAAAAAAATTTAAAATCTTGAAAAATCCAAAAAAACTACAAAAATGGCAAACCAAAATAATAAAAATGCTAAAATTTATCAAAAGTTTAAACCTTTAAGAGATTATGCCAATCCTACTGTAGATGAACTTCATTGTAGTATTCAAAAATCTACTCTAGAAGTTAATTCATTTGAGCTTAAACTTGCTATTATCCAAATGGTATCAAATAATCAGTTTGGGGGATTATTAATTAAAGATCTACATCTTGCCAATTTTCTAGAATTGTGTGCTACATTTAAATATGATGGTGTATCAGATGATAACATCTTGTCAATTTTCTAGAATTGTGTGCTACATTTAAATATGATGGTGTATCAGATGATGACTTACCAATTTTCTAGAATTGTGTGCTACATTTAAATACGATGGTGTTTCAGATGATGTCATGACTTAGGTTATTTCCTTTCTAACTAAGGGATAAAGCTAAGATATGGTTGAATTCGTTAGTACTTGAATCTATCAAAACTTAAGGTGATTTAGCAAAAAAATTCCTTGCTAAATATTTTTCACCATAAAAAACTGCAAAGTTTAGAAATGACATTACATCTTTTAATCAGTTTGAAGGGGGATCTATTTATGAAGCATGGGAATGATTTACAGAACTCTTAAGAAAGTGTTCACACCATGTTATACCATATTGGTCAATAATTCAAACCTTTTATAATGGATTAATTGGTTCTCTTATATCTATTAGCGATGTCGCTGCTATTGGTTCATTGATATCAAAACCATTTCATGATGCTTATGTTTTAATTGAAGAGATGGCTACCAATAATTTACAATGGCCTTCTGAGAGGGTGAATCCAAATAAAGTAGCCAATATTTGTGAAACTGATGCATTTACTATGTTAGCAAACCCAGGTTGGAAGAACCATCCCAACTTTAACTGGAATAACAATTTAAGTGGTAATAATCAGCAATGGGGAAACAACCAAGGAAACCCATTGAGAAACTGGAACAACCAAGGGAATAATAATTAAAGATCTACTTATCCTTCAGGTTTCAACAATAATACACAGTTTAAGGATAAGAAGTTGTCTATAGAAGAAGTGGTGTTACAAATGGATAATCAGTTACAAAGTCAAGGAGCTACAATTAGAAATATTGGGAATCAACTTAGGCAAATCACAAGTTCATTAAGTAATACATCCCAAGGAACACTTCCTAGTAATACTGAATCAAATCCAAAAGACCAGAATAAAGAGCAAATTAAATTCGTATAACTTAGAAGTGGAAGAGAGTTGGAAGGTAGGGTTCAAAAAGAGATTGAAGTAGGGAGAGAAGAAATTTAAGAATCAAAAGAGGACGCTCCAAAAGATTCTGAAAGCCCTATTTCTCCGTCGAAAATTGATTTAGAAAAACCACCACCTCCATTTCCTCGGAGACTTCGACAACAAAAGTTGGATAAGCAATTTTCAAAATTTTTGGAATTATTTAAGAAGCTTACAATCACTATTTCATTTGCTGAAGCATTAGAACAAATGCCAAGCTATGTAAAGTTTATGAAGGAAATTATCAACAGAAAAAGGAAGTTTAAAGATAATGAGACTGTTGCACTTAGCGAGGAGTGCAGTGCTATATTTCAGAAGAAACTTCCTGAAAAATTAAAGATCCTTAGCTTCATAATTCCATGTGCGATAGGAAACAAATTTTATGGGAAAGCTTTATGTGATTTAGGTGCAAGCATTAACCTTATGTCATTATCAATATTTAAAAGATTTAGATTAGGAGAAATAACCCCTACTACTGTAACTCTGAAGTTATCAGATCGTTTAATAATCTATCCTAAAGGTGTTATAGAAGATATCCTAGTGAAAGTGGATCAATTTATCTTTGCTGTTGATTTCATTGTGCTAGATATGAAGGAAGATAAAGAGATATCTATCATTTTGGGAAGACCTTTCCTAGCCACAGGAAGAGCAATGATAGATGTGCAGAAAGGGGAATTAACAATGCGCGTCAATGATCAAACTATTAATTTTAACCTTTCAAAATCAATGAAATACCCTGCAAAAGGTAAAGATGATGAATGCTATAGAATGAATGTTATATGATATCTAAGAGAATGTCATTTAAGACTAATTATGAAGAAAAATCCAAGAAAAATATTTGGAACATGTGAAAAAAGATGAATTAGATCAATGTGTAAACCTTTTTAAGGAAGATTCAAGTTATGTTCAAGAAAGTTTTGAAATTTTGGACACCATAGACAAAGATAAATCATTTTGTTCATCCATAGAAAAACCTCCAGAACTTGAGTTGAAATTACTTCCTGAACATTTAAAATATGTCTTTTTAGGATATTCCTATACTTTACCTATTATAATTTCCTCAAAGTTAACAAAGGAAGAAGAAGAAAAGCTAATGAAAATTCTAAAAATTTTAAGAATGTTTTCGGATGGAAAATTGCTGATATTAAAGGAATCAGTCCTTCAATTTGTATGCATAGAATTAATCTGGAAGAAAACTACAAACCCAGAGCTGATCCATAACGGAGATTAAATCCTATTATGAAAGAGTTTCTTAATAAATAAATTTTAAAGTGGTTAGATGTTGCAATTATCTACCCTATTTCAGATAATGCATGGGTTAGTCCAATTCACTGTGTTCCTAAGAAAGGAGGAGTAACTGTAACTGTAAATGAATATAATGAGTTAATAACTACTAAACAAGTTTTAGGATGGTGAATATGCATTGATTAGAGTAAATTAAATCTTACCACTAGGAAAGATCATTTTTCACTACCCTTTCTAGATCAAATGTTGGATAGACTAGCCGGGCATAAATACTTTTATTTTATGGATGGATATACTGGTTATCACCAAATTCAAATATCTCTTGAGGGTCAAGAGAAAATAACATTTACCAGTCCTTATGGTACTTTTTCTTTTAGAAGAATGCCCTTTGGTTTATGTAATGCCCCTGCTACATTTCAAATATGTATGATGGCAATTTTTTGTGATTTAATTGAAAAAGGGATTGAAGTCTTTACGGATGAATTGTATGAATGAAATTTTTTGTGATTTAATTGAAAAAGGGATTGAAGTCTTTATGGATGACTTTTCAGTGTTTGGAACATCTGTCCTTTGGTTTATGTAATGCCCCTGCTACATTTAAAAGATGTATGATGGCAATTTTTTGTAAATTGTATGAATGAAATTTTTTGTGATTTAATTGAAAAAGGGATTGAAGTATTCATGGATGAACTTTTTTAGTGTTTGGAACTTCATTTGACTCATGTTTAGAACATTTATCTAAAGTTCTTAAGCACTGTAAAAAAACAAATTTAGTCATTAACTGGGAAAAATACTAATTTATGGTAGCATGAGGAATTGTTTAGGTCATCAAATATCAGAAAATGGTATGGAAGTAGATACTACTAAAATTTAAGTGATCGCTAATTTACCTTATCCAACAGATGTAAGAGAAATTAGGAATTTTTTAGGACATTCAGGATTCTACATACAATATATTAAGGACTTTTACCCAATTTTTGCCTTTTAGCCCTAATTTTTTTTTAAATTACCAAATTGCCCCTGGAACCCTAAATTTTCAAGAATGACCCAAATCTTTCAATTTTATCCAAAAATCTTTTCAAACCATTTGAAACAATCTAAATTGCCCAAAACACCCCAAAATTTCTAAAATTCCTAAAATACCCCCAAACTTTGTCAAAATTACCAAAATATACCCCTCATGGCCCAAAAATTTTCAAAATCTCCAAAATCATTCCAAACACTCCAAAACTAATTCCAACAACCAATTTGAGCAAATTGACCAATTTTGACCAAAATCCCAATTTTAACCCTAAATGCCTAAAGTCTCCAATCACCCCCAAATTCCACCAAATTGATTTCAAATTTCCCCAATTTCAAATCTAAACTCAATTTTATCATGTATAAGTCAATTTGGAACCAAATTCTTAGTTGAACCCAATTTCATACTAAATTTCCAAGCCCAATTTGAACCAGCAATTTGACCATAAGACAAAAATTCCACCAAATTAAATGCCCTAGCCTATGTAGCTAACTCTGATTGGCCATTAGTTTCATTCAACCCTCCACCTAAGCTCCTTTCTCCACCACCTGGCTTGGCCAATTAAGCATTAGCTCCCCCTCTATTTAAACCACCCCCTTCATGACCAAGAACAGAGTGCTGCCATTTTCTTGAGGAGAGCCCTTTAAATTATTCACAAAGCCTATTTGAGCCTTCCTAAGATCATTCCAACTATTTTCCCCCACTGAAATCCACTGTCTGAGCTTAATTTTGAGTTCAAAATCTAGGGCCTTTTTTTTCACTCCACTAAACTCTACAAAACTCCAAATTGAACCACCCTTAAGCTTCCCCAGACCAAACGAGGAAGTTCCCAATCAAAACTCCACTATATTGAGCACTTTAACCCACTCCAAGACTAAGGCTGCATCACCTGTTGATTGAAACCATACCTAGCCCTTACACTAGCTCAAACCAACACTTTGAGGAGGTTCGTTGGACTATACGAAAGCTTTTAAGCAATAATTTCATCCACTTCATAGGCTTCATCTTTGTTTAAAGCATATTCCATTTTATTGATGAAAATTTTATCATCAACAACCTTCTTGTCAATGTTTCCAAAAACCTACCAATTCCACTTCTCTAAATATGCAGCCATATTTTTTGTGTAACAATCATAGAGATATTCAAGGAGAAAAATAAGAATCCAAATTCCAGTTGGTTTTTACAGTTTCCAAAAAATTCTCATGGGAGACCCCAACATTAAAAAATTTAAACTAACTTTTGACTGGTTTGGAATAGAGTCTACTTTAAACAGTAGTGGGGCATGGACAGATACTGCCTTTCTCAAGTGGTCTACCTTAGAGTTATGGAATATTTCAAACCAAATTTGATTAATTAAAATTATGTGAAGTCTTTCAAAAATCCCTCCTCTATTCTTGGAGAAGAGGTTATCAGTAAAATAGACCAATTTTAGCAATATTATCAGTAAATTCTTCTATCACTCTGAAATAAGTAAGTTTGCCCCTCTCGTTTTAGCAAGAGAAGCAATAACATTGAAATCCCCTCCAAGCATCCAAGGGTTATCAACATATGCCTGAGAGAACCCAATTCATTCCACAGGAGGTTCCTCTTAACAGGAGAACAACCAAAATATATTACAGTAGTATTAATACTATGATCAAACACCTGAATTTCTAAATGGAGGAATTGTTGATTATCTTCAAAGAGTATATTTGTAACATTATTTTTTCATAGGAACGAAATATTTATATTACAATTATAAATATCGTTAAACTTTCCCAGCTCTTATAGTTTTTGGAATATTTTCAATTTGTATCATAGGTTAAAGAAGTACAAAACAACTTAATGATGAACTACAATCTTTCACAAACCTATTAGAGACATTCTTCTTGGCAATGTCTCTAACACTCCAAATGAGAAAGTTAGCCATATGTAATGGATCTACCCATTCTAGTAGTCCTAGAAGGAGCCCCATCATCAATATTTGTCAATATACCAATAGAGGATAGCCCACCCGGATGCATAATGGCATTTGGATCCATGTGGCTTAGTTTCCCATTCCTTTTACCTTTATGTTTCCTAGATTTCTGAACCTATCAATCATCCTCCAGTGACTCTAGAATTTTCTATGTTCTCTGCCATTAATGGGAATTTAGTATCAAAATGAAGTAGCAAAGTATGATCATATTGAGCCATTCCATCAAGATTTTCGTTCAATCTCACATCTGTCTCTACAGCCGGCTTTGCTTGTATGGGCAAAATATTTCCAATCAGTGAGTTTTCCACCGGCTGTCATTGGTCCTCCATAATAGTGTCTTATACAATAAATTTTTGTGGATGAGTTAACTAGCATCATCAGGCACAGTGATGGGTTCACAACTGCATTCCCCCTGTTATAGATTTCAAAATCATTTTAATCTTCTTAAGCAAAACTTTATAATTATTGGTTCAATACTTGCTCATCCAAAACTTCCTTGGATAGATTTATATGTTATGTTTTATTGTTTGTCTTAAAATCCCTTTTTAAATTCTTAATTTTGGATGTGCTATAAAGCAAGTCTCCAAGTTATGACCAAAAAATCTACATTTGTTATAATACTTTGGTTTATACTCCACTACAATTTTTTTTCCGTTAATCATTGTTCTATTAGTCAATCCAAACCTCCTCAAGTAGGTATTGAGTGATAGTACTTTCTACCATGACCCAAGCAACAGAGGGTCTACTTAGAGTGAGCTTTCATAGATTACCAAAGATGGCTCATAGTGAGTAAAGAACTTGTTGATAAAAATAGTGAAGCCTCAAACCTAGAAAGTAATCCAAATTGGAATAATATGTGGTTCTAAAGTTGGATCAAATTTCGGTGTCCATTTTAACACTTTGATTTAGGCATCCTCAAATTACCATGGTTTGCTACAAAACATTCAAGCATAGCCTTCATCCATACTAGAATTAATGCTCCTAATAAACAAAACAACATCCATTTCAGTAAAATTCATTTTTTAGGAGCTTAAATCAATTTGAACATTCATATACTCATTAATTTATGTTCATGAATAATTTCATTTCTTATTTAGCAAATATCTCATTAAAAGTTACATCATGTACTCCTTTACTAACATAATAATTATTTATCTGATGACTCGTCTAAGTTTTTCCATTTTTAATATCTAATGCAGTTTAAAAGTTATATTTTTTATTAGAAGTATAAATAGAATAGCATATCAAATAAATAGTTACATAAATAAATTAATAATTTTGTTATTTGAACTTTAACCCCTAAAAATATAAATAAATTTACAACATGACAGCGATAGTTGATCGACATTAACATTAATCGTCAATTAACTTTAAAGTCTACCAATCTTTGTTAATCATCACCATAGTCCAACATCAAATGGCAAACATTATCGGCATTTGATAACGTCATTGTTTAACGTATATTAATGACAAACATCAATACCCAGACACCACCCACACTTATCATGACAACCACAATCAACCAATATTAGTGCCCACCATTCCCATTGTCTAACACCACCTTCTCTTGATACTGAAACTTGGCATCGATCAACGTCGTCATTGATCATTATCATCACATAGCACTAACAGGCTATTCTAAAACCTTCCATCAACCCTTGTTAAATTAAATATGAACCATCATAGATATCTATCATTCAATCCTAGATGCCCACATTTTCCATCATGCGCCACCTTTCAAATCACATGTTCTCATTTTACTAGAAGAATAACCAAGCCAATAGGCAATTTACTTAACTTCCCATATTCTTGGTCAATCATTGCTCATTTCTTATTAATGATTAATGTTTGTCGTCCATTTATCATAGGTGTTGATGTCTATATTAATAGTAATCTGATTGTCTCTCATATTACGATCGATATTAGATATCCATGTAATTGACGTTTTGAGGCCCATTTTATCAATTCTCCAATTTCCTCTCAATGTTAGGAGGCGGGAAACCAAGTCAATTACGCACATCACTTAACATCAACGTTTCTTAATGATTCTCATCTAATGCTTGCCAACAATGATGTTTAAGGTTTATTGACCACTAAAATTTGACGCAAATCATCCTATAAGAAATATAACTGAGCCAAAAAGTGACCATTCGTAAAACTTTTGATATTTTTTATTGATTGTGAATCTGCAAACCAATGAAGAAAATCTAATCCCAAAAAGCTGTTGTCAAACAACCATCAACATTTAATGCCCGATCTCCTTCCTATTATAAGAAGAATTAACAATCTTTAATATCTTCCTAATCTCTCATTCTCCTCTCTTATTGAGAAAAGAGTGAGCTAATCACCATATCATACTTCAAACTTGGGAAGAACGAGACAATCTTCCTCACTTCTCTTTTAAATTAATTCTTTACAATCCCTGAATTTACATCAACCTAACCTCATCAACTCTTCCCAACTGTACCTATGCCTTACCCTGCATCCTTGATTACACCCACTAGCCTTACAAGGCAATTAAAATCTTTAAATATTTAACTAAAATCTACTCGTCAAAGTAGTCGTTGTCTTCACCATCAAGATATGTTTCCATCACCCATCCTTGCCTATCATTTCCTGCTCTTATTACATAGTTTTTTAATCCTAATCCTTACATTTCACATATCAAGTACAATGAGAGCATGCATCAGTTCATTTGATTAAAAGGACTGATCAAACTAAGCGACTGTGATGATTTTAATTTGTTGAACCCAACATTTCTGGCTTTTAACCATTTCCAGCTCTCCGCCCATAATGCCCAAAAGAAAGCGATGAATGCTAATAACAAGAAAACTTATTACAATCATCAATATCATTAACTCATTCCCAACTACCCAAGATATACAATATCACTTCCATATACACTTCTAAATAAAAGCAACCTTCATGATAGTAGAGATATGCGTAAAATTGATCAAATAGATAAGGATCATTTTTGGAATCTATTTCTATTTTTATTTTTAGTTTATTTAATTTTTTGTTTTATTTATTATTTTTATTTATTTTTAAAAAATGTATTTGATACTTTCTTGTTTTATAAGATTTTAAAAATTAAAAACATAAAATATGTTTAATTGAATATTTTATTTTATTTTATTAATGAAAATTTTATTTTTTTTATAAAACGATTGGGTTCACGGGCGCTCCAATAAGCTCGGACGATCATGGCGTATACGACGTCTTCTTTGCTTTGCCCAGCACAATATTGCTTGTGGGCGAGCGGCAAGCGGCGGGGGCAAGCCGGAGGCTATATCTGTCAGGGGTAGCCGGGTGAGCAGAGCCGAGCGGGTGTTGTAATTGGCAGGGGCCGACGACAGCAACAAGAGCTTGGTACTAACAACTAGTGCTCGACCGAGGCTAGTAGGGGTAGTCGACGGCTGCCTGCCGTCAGATGGCATTGTTGGCTACGGTATGCAGCGATGGTCAATGAAGGCCAGTGGCGACCGGCGGCGGGCAGCAGCCGGCAAGGGCCGGTTATGCTGCCGATGGGCAGCAACTGACAGGGGGCCGGCTGCGGCCTGCGACAGGCAACAACTATGGTTGGCAGGGGACGATAGCGGCAAGCAACGACGGTCAGCAGCTATAGGCAGGCAGCAGCATGCGGCGGAGGGCAAGTAAAATGTGGCTAGCAAAAGGCAGTTGGCAACGTGCTGCGACTAACGACAGGCGGCGAAGCCTTGCATAGGCAATCTAAGAAAAAATATGCTTGTAAAACAGTAAAAACACAAGTTTTACGTTTTTGATGTTTTGAAAACAAGTATTGTGTTTTAAAAATAAAATTAAAGAATAAAAATAAAAACAAATAAACAAACATTATTTTTTAGTTTATTTTCTGTTTGCATAAAACACAAAGTAATCTCAAACAGAACCTTATTAGTTAACAAGGATTACCTTGAAGTCATTTTAATATACACCTTATTCCATCACAATACATGAAAAAAAAAGAACTAGCAAAACAAAAATATAAAGCAGATTCTTCAAATCTGATAAACATTTTTCTAGAAGCTACAGAAATTCTCATAAAATTACATACTAGAGCATATTTGCAATCCAAAGCGTAGAATGTTAAATCTAAAATACAGCTCGATGCTATGCAAGCCGGCCACTCTTACAATGTGCTGGTAAGTGGATCAAGAAATCTAAGCAGATGAACGAGCTTGTAATCTTCTCCTCTCAAGTTCCAGCTTCATAATCACAGAAACAAAACAAAGTAATTATCTTAATCAATTAAATGCTAGAGTTTAAGGAACATTTAATAAAAGATTAGCGGAAAATAAATTAAGTAAAAATGCATGTTCGAATGATTCATAAACAGAAAATTCACTACTAAAAATAAACGCTGAATACCAACATAAAAGTTCATGATCGCTAGGACAAGCAAAACTTGAATATATCAAGTGTAATAATCAAACGAAAAATCAGGGAAAATATTTTATGAAATGATATTGTTGAGTAGTAAATATGCCATGTAAAGGGACTGACCACTTTCTTGACCCTCTCATTAGCAGGTGGTGTCCCTCCGCTAACATTTTCAGGGAAATACGGACAGTTCACTCGAACATCGTCCATCACAACTATGACAGTCTTATCCCAACGTACTGGAAGCCTGAAACCAGCAAAAAAAATAAATATATAAAATAAATAGATGAAATAAAAATAATTATAGCTTAACATGTGTGTGGGTGTAGATGGAGAGGGATGCAACCTTGTAACACTATGCATTAAATCATGCCAAGGTTCTTCAAACAATACCTAAAATAGCAGCTAAATGATGGTAGCTGAGACAGTTATGTTCACCATAAAAAACAAGTAGATCAAACTTCGATTGTAACCATCTATCACGGCATCACTCACACAGATTATTCATTTAATGGAATTGATGATAAGCAAGTTGTCAATAATCCCCCCTATAAATTTATATATTATTAAGAATTTATTCTACAAAATTTAAAGCAATCATAACTATTTGAGTTTTAAAAATTGGAAAAAAAATACTTCTTAAAATGAAGATATTATAGCAGCTCACAAGTTTAACATATTTGATCCATCTCAATCTATATAAAAAAATTAATGCCTTGGATGTTGAAGATAAAAGACCAACACTTTAGACCCAACTTCTGATGCACATCATTAACTTGTCCCAACTACTTAGGATTGCTTTTAAGAATCCTCATTTTCTAAACATTCATATTAAATTGTCTGAGTAGTTCCACTTATTCTTTGTAAATTATTTTAAAATTTCTGCCAATATAAAGTTGTCTTGTCCTTCATATTCATCTAATACTAATTTTATTTAATTATCTAATTTATATGTACTTATCCTTTCACAAGTCCAAATCACCTAACCATATTTTCAATTAGCTTATATTCACTAAATATCACTCAAACTATCTTTCAAATATAATCATTCTTTAATTTGTCGTTTCTAATTTTTTAACACATCCATTCCAATATTTGCATTTTTTTCACTGCCGACTTAGATATCCACAATTTTTTCAACCCAACATTCAAATCCATAAACATAATCAAACTAGTTGTAGTTTTATAGAATTTAACTTCAAGTCCACACAAAATTCTCTTATCTAAACTAAAACTCTAAAAGTTACATTATCATTCTTTGACATAATAGATTTAAGATGTTTAAATACATCAAAACAAAGTATTGCAATATTTTATAACAATATCGAACTCACTAAAATTACATAGCATATACTCAAATTTTATTCTGTTAATTTTAAATCCTTCATCTTATAATTATTTCCACAGTCGTTCTAATTTTTCATTTATTTCAGGAGATATTTTATATATTAAAATTATATCATAAACCATATAGCAAAATATCTACAATTTGAGAAGTGGTCCCATCTACACCAAATGGCCTATAGCATCAGCACAACAAATGCAAGGGAATCACGATAAAATGCTTGCAAATCCTTAGAACAATGAACAGTAATTCAAGAAAGAAGAGTATGGAATCAATATTTTGTTATTATTAAAGATGTTTTTAACAACCTTTGCAGTCCAAAGAAGCAAACCATTGGAGGCAATTTGTACAGGGCATTCAAAAAATGTCAATCGCATAGATCATATGCAAATATAAAAAAATAAAAATCTTATGTTCACCTTGCAATGTTGCAATGGCTTCCACAAAATCAAAAAATATTGATACTCACGAGCAAGTTTGGTTTCAGGCAATAGAAAGTTGAAGGGAAAAATGATGCGCTATTTCAACTATATTATATTTAATACAAGAAATAAGAAATGAGAAATCATCATTCTTCTGTTCCAAAATATTGTGAGTTAGCTTTGTGAATTATTATTTTTTATATTTTTAGATTTAGTGATGTCTAAAGGATTAAATCAATTCTTCACAAATTAATTTAAACTTCCATTCATGTAACAACCTAAGTTTATCCCTTGCTTCTTCCTAGTTCCCCCAACACTAACTTTATCTGCTCATCACATTGGGGGATTTTCGCTCTTCATTATATATGTCCAAATCACCAAATTTATTTTCAGTTTCCTCAATTGATGTCATTTGAATCATTCTTTTAATATAATTATAATTAATTTATCCTTATTATTTTTGCCAAACATTCATCTTTACATTTTGATTTTTGTTGCACTCAATTTATATATAAAAAACTTTTTTATCACCTAATAGTTGAATCCAACAACATTGCTAACCTAAATATAATTTTATTACATTTAGCTCTCAATCTCAGTTATATCATCTTATTGACAAAAAGTTGCTAAGGAAATAATCATTTAACCGTCTAGTGATAACTCAGGAAATTACACCCCAGCTATATCTTATTTTTTAATATAAAAGATCTAATATAATTAAATCTATCACACTTATGTAGCATACCATCCTATAATAATAATGGAAAATAATTATTAACAAAACACAAACAATATTAGGTTGCATAAATTAAATTTTTGTGTATTACTAATTAAGTTGTCTATTTTCTAAATCTCAAAATATATTTCTGAAAATGGCTTATTGATGATATCAGAGCATATGCTAGGTAGCTCAAAGTGCTATATCAGCATAGGATTCCGAACAATATTAAATAAAAATAGTACAATAACCATGTGAGAAGATCAGCTAGGCATGTTTTTCACGATCAAAAAATTAAGCACATTTTTTACAAACAAATATACATTATTTATTTTAAATTATGTTTATCTTTCTAAATTTACAATTTTTCCGGAAAAAAAATCCAGCCTGAACCTAGTTTTGAAATTTGGGTATTCAATCAATAAATCTTAGCACGATATGATTTCCTTCACAAGCAAACAAAAATATTATTTGGAAGTTTCCAACATTTGGCCAAAACTGAACTCGTCCCAATTCCTCTTTAAGCTTAGATATATTCACAACCATTGATGTGCACGGGCACTAGAACAATAATCCTAAACATCATTGGCATTCACAAGCACAACAATAAGAAGCTAAGAATACAAATTAGATAGTATATTTTCAACCAAAAAAAAAAAAATACATCGCCAACTTTAGTTAGAAGAAATTTTTTTCTCTTTTCTGAACTGGAATTTTAATTTTTCTTTTCCAAGACGAGAGTCCAGATATTGTCATGTATCAACTAATTTGAATATATAAGATATGTTCNAGATATATTCACAACCATTGATGTGCACGGGCACTAGAACAATAATCCTAAACATCATTGGCATTCACAAGCGCAACAATAAGAAGCTAAGAATACAAATTAGATTGTATATTTTCAACCCAAAAAAAAAACATCGCCAACTTTAGTTAGAAGAAATTTTTTTCTCTCTTTTGAACTGGAATTTTAATTTTTCTTTTCCAAGACGAGAGTCCATATATTGTCATGTATCAACTAATTTGAGTATATAAGATATGTTCTTTTTCTAGGACACCATTCAAAGCATGATATTAGAGCCCTATGGACAGTTTTTCTAGGTTTCTAACTTTTATTATAGCCTTCATAGTTGTGTGCATTTCTCCTTCAACTCCGACAGCTGCAGCTTTCATTATTGTGAACACAAAAACAACCATGGTCTTCAACTCTAGCAATCATAGTTTTTGACAATAGCAACCAAAGCCTCAATATAATTTCATCTTCAGGTTTTTTTTCCATCCTGATACAACATCATTCTTTGTCTCAAATTTCTGCTGTCAATCAATCATAATGGTGACACTTAGAGCAAAGACGGTTGAAACCACTAGTCAATTTGACATCAAATGAAGTAACTGGAGATTTCCATGACGGTCAGCCCATATACAGGTTAGTGAAATAAACTATCATGAAAGTGGGGCTACTAGCTGAGATCCATCATCTTTTTGCCACAGAATCACGTAAAGAAACAAGAAGCCTATAAATTAATACATGATGAATGCAGAGGAAAACAAAGATGATGTGAGAATTGCCTGTAAAATGTCTCTTGAAGGTGCTAGAGGCACACATGCAAGTCTATGCGGACATTGGAAGTTCTTTTATGAAAATATCATTACATTTAATATGGTAACCTTCCATTCTTATTTTGACATATTAAGCTCCATAAATTACTATGGTCAAGACCTGAAACCACCATTTATGCATGATTTGAGAAGTTGGATTTTGAAAGAAAGGCACAATAACACAGAAAAAATCATTGTCGAAATTAAGAGAAGCTGGAATCAAAATAGAGTAGCAATAATGTCTAATGATTGGTCGGATATCAATAATAGAAGCTTCATCAATATTTTGATTAACAATGCCTACAGCACTAGTTTCTTAAAATATGTTAAAGCAATAGATAAGGTCAAGAATGTGAAGTACATTTTTGAACTTTATGGAGTTATGGAGGAGATTAGAGAGGGGCTAATGGTTCAAGCTATTACAGATAATTTTAGTACTTATAAGGCTGATAACAAAAATGATGGAGAAAAGACAACATGAGTATTGGATATTATATGTGGTGCGCTACACATATTTGATTTTAGAGAAACAAGCTACCTCAGTGCAAAACACCTTTAGCAAAGCAAAGAAAAAAAAGTTCAGTAACGAGTAGTTGGTTTTGACTTTGATGAGAAAATTTTCTTAAATAGAACTCCAACCTCATACTACTGAATTTGTTCAACTTCTCCCTATAGGTCTGCCTATGCTTTTCTTAATATAAGTGGTATCTAAAATATCTACTCCCCTAACAGTCTCATCAGATGGTCGATGTTATAAATATAAATGCAAAATGTCTCTGGGCAATTTTAATATTTATTGGTTAAAACAAATTCTCCAAATTGTAATTACACATAACTTTTTTCAAATTTTGTTCAATGATATATTCAGTTTGGTCATTATACTCCAGTTTGGTTTACACTTCAGAACAACGATGGTTTTATGTTAAAATATCCAGGCTTATATGTTTGTCATCTAGTTGTGATCAAAATAGAAATACATACAATCAAATTCATTAAGAAAATACCAGTTGAGTACCATAGTAACTTGTTGATTTATATCATATACAATTAGAGACTAATGATAAAAAAGATTTCAGAAAAAAAAAATTGAAGTATAATGTAGATGCCTTATTTCGTATTAACATGTCATCTGATGATGATAATGAAGTAAAACCTTCTATAATTTGAAACAAGAAGATTTCAATATTGATTTCCTAAATGGGGAAAAAACAAGATTAATAAGTCTAACATAAACTAACAAAAAAAACATAAAAAAAATATCCATAAAAACATACAAAATTGAAGTTATAAGCATCAACATAGTCATTAATCTAAAATTATTGAGAAAAATAATTGAGATTGAAGATAAGAATGAGCAATAAAAGAATAATGGTACAGCTGAGATGAGGTAGGGTAGAAATCAATTCATTATAGCAATGACTTGTGAAAACTCGTTGAGTGATAAAAGTGGAGTATTTTGAATTTAGAAATGCTAATTTTAGTAAACTTATTATGTTCTTACTTCGACAAAGGACGGTTAAAGTAGGAGAGGATTGTGCTAAACCTATTTTGTTTTTATGTTGTTATATTTTACTTTTATATCTTACCCTACTTTGATAATTGTACAATCATTATTACTCCAAGATCTTATGTTAGGATAAGAATATATTACTTCTTAATTTGTGCAATTTATTAATTTTTGCTATGTTAGGACAATGAAATGTTAACTTTAAGGTATTAATATGTTACTTCTTACTTGATAGTTTAAAATTAGTATTATACTTCTTTCATGTAAATTTTTTATTTTGAGGATTATGCCTCCTAATACATGAAAAAATCTCAATATATAATTGTGCATTTTTAAACTAGCGTCTCAAAACAAATTTGGAGGTTGATCTAACTCTCTGATTAAACAAGAAGAATTTGTCGAAGTATTTCAGAATTGCTTTGCACCACTTTTTGCATGACGTGAATGCATGACAAATTTATATGATTAGTGCGAGGGAACCATGAAATAAATTTACTGTGCTTTCAAGATATCCATCTCAACTAGTTCAAAATAAAAAATTGTTATTGATTCTTATGTGGACTAAGAGACACAGCTAGACAAACCCTCATTCCAAAGTTCACTCAATTTTGATAAAAAGTTGGGAGAGTTGAAATTGTTTTCTAAATTACTCTGTAGGGGAAAGATTCATAGAGAAGGAAGAGCATCAAAGAGGATAAGCAAATCACTATTTTAAGAGGCCCTAATTAGAAAGCCCACGACTCAGCAAGTTAGTGGAGGTATTGCTAGTAATAATCNAGCAAATCACTATTTTAAGAGGCCCTAATTAGAAGAAGCCCAAGCCCACGACTCAGGAAGTTAGTGGAGGTATTGCTAGTAATAATGAGACCTGTTATATGTGAGAACTTGCACCGAGGAGTGTACTCTTGGTTCCAATGTAAGCTATGTCGCCAACATAAGCATTATGAAAGGAATTAAATCTAGACTAGGAATAAGTTATGGAGAGCTCTACCTATAAATTTAAATGAAGGACCTTATAATAGAAGTGAATAGCAGAAAGTATTTTAAGTATGGTGTTTTGACTATCGATAAGAATTAGCCAAGGAAGAATATTTAACCTCAAGTCTTTACTTGACCCACCAATAGCACAAGGAACCTGTCAAAATAAACAAAGGTGCCATTTTCTTTATCAAAATTAAAAAGTTTGTTAATTATTATTATTATTTCATATGCATTTTAATATATTGCTATAGGTTTTGATTTTAAGAGTTCTACTTGGAATCTTAGATATGTATTTTTAATCGCTAGCCACATTGCCTAGTGAACTTAAGATAGTGATATTATGCTAGTGCAAATGTTTAGAAGTAGGAATGCTTAAATTCATCTCTAGATGATAGGTGGCCAATTGTAAAAACTCAAAACATTAAATATCTAATTAATAAATACAAACGTTAAATTTTTTTGTTAATTAAATTTATTAGATATATTTAAAAATTTATCTAGCCATCAACTGATAATTTATTTTAAAAACTTAATTCTTCTAAATTAAATAGGTTATTATGTTATTTTATGTAAATAAAAAAATTCTTATAGGAAAATTTTAAAAATAAAGTAGTGGGAGATGGGATCTTTGGGCCAATTCAATTGAACCAACCCAAGGAGGGTTGATTTCATGACTTCTAGTGGTGATCAATTGCATGCATCAACGAATAAGAGAGAGAGAGATGAACAGGAAGAGAGCAAAAATTGAGGACATGAGAGAAGGAAGTGGATGATGCCCAAAATTGCAGTGAAACAATCAGTCAATCATGTAATATGCATGTCTATCAAGTAATATACAGAATTAGAATAAACTTATCGATTCCAAAAATAAACTTGCCAAGTTATCTAAAAATCAAATTTCTAATTTACAATACCGCTAAGGGTCCTTTGGCACAGCTAAATTCGCGCAGCGAGGTGGTGGACAGCAATTTGTGGCGTTGGGTATTCGCATCGCAATGGCCTTTTTAAAATAATTAATCAAAATGTTGTCACGGGTTCAACCCCACGGCCCGCATTTCTTCTATCTCGACTGTGGGCGCAATTACCCTGCGACCCTTTTTCCCGTCTCTCTCGACCCCGCGATTCTTTTGCCCTAGGTATCTCTCTCTCATGGATCCATGACTCTGGTGGCTAGGCGTTGTTTACGATTAGCTATTTTTGGTTGTGAGTGGTTGTTCCAGTGAACCTCACATTTTTCTCCATCTTCCCTATTTTCTTCCACTCGAATTTTGGTGGTTTGTGCACTCTATGTTTTGTGTGATGAAGGAAGTCCTTCGGTTTGGTAGATCACTTTCTTCGGTTGATGGTTTTTGTGTTGAGGATTGTATTCTCTCTTCCCCCCTCCTTTCTCTTCTTCGGCTTGGTTTGGTGGTTGTGTGCATGACCGGCTCTATGCGATGTTCCCTCTTCTACATGTCTTCTCTGTTCTTCGTTTCTTTTCTCTCTTCTCTGTGCGACTATGTGCATTATGTGTGTTGGTTTCATTTTTGTTTGCTCGATTTTGATGGTTTTCGGTTTGATATGCTCGGTTATGTGGTTTTGATGCTTCATGTTGCATCCATACATGTTTTAGTTTATGCCTTACACGCAATGTTGGATGTATCCGAGCTTTGCAGTGATATTTGGATTTTTTATGCTTACCTCGTTAGCAATGCTTCGAGTGCCATGTATGTGGTTTGTTTGATTTTTTTTGTGCTTGTGTTGTGGGGAATTTGGATTTATTTATGAAATTTGATAATTTAGTGGAGAATTTGAAAATTGTATGAAATTTAGTGTTGGATTTGTTAATAGAAATATTTTGGGTGTTATGTATTTGTTGAATATGGATTAGAAACATAAATTTTGAATTTCAATGGGAATTTCATGCTAGATTGTATGTTGTTATTTTCAATTTCACCAGAATTTCAATGGGAATTTCAGTGGGCATTTCACTTGAATTCCATGTTGGATTTGTATACCACTGAAATAACGGGAATTTGGTGTTGGATTTTCATATTGCTATTTTCAATTCCAGTGGAGGAGGTGGTGTGGTTTGTGGATGTGTTGGTTTGTGGTGTGGAGGTGGTGGTGTAGGGTGGAGGAAGTGGTGTGGATGTGTTAGTGTGTTGTTGTCGGGTGATTGTATGGTGTGAAGGTAGTGTGTGGATGTGTTGGTGTGGTGTGGATGTGTTGGTGTGGTGTGGTGTGGTTGTGTGATGAGANCAACCTTGTAACACTTTATGCATAAAATCATGCAAAGGTTCTTCAAACAATACCTAAAATAGCAGCTAAATGTTGGTAGCTGAGACAGTTATGTTCTCCATAAAAAACAAGAAGATCAAACTTCGATTGTAACCATCTATCAAGGCATCACTCACACAGATTATTCATATAATGGAATTGATGATAAGCAAGTTGTCAATAATCCCCCTATAAATTTATATATTATTAACNGGACAGTTCACTCGAACATCGTCCATCACAACTATGACAGTCTTATCCCAACGTACTGGAAGCCTGAAACCACCAAAAAAAAAAAAAGATAAAATAAATAGATGAAATAAAAATAAATTATAGCTTAACATGTGTGTGGGTGTAGATGGAGAGGGATGCAACCTTGTAACACTTTATGCATAAAATCATGCAAAGGTTCTTCAAACAATACCTAAAATAGCAGCTAAATGATGGTAGCTGAGACAGTTATGTTCTCCATAAAAAACAAGATCAAACTTCGATTGTAACCATCTATCAAGGCATCACTCACACAGATTATTCACATAATGGAATTGATGATAAGCAAGTTGTCAATAATCCCCCTATAAATTTATATATTATTAAGAATTTATTCTACAAAATTTAAAGCAATCATAACAATTTGAGTTTTAAAAATTGGAAAAAAAAATACTTCTTAAAATGAAGATATTATAGCAGCTCACAAGTTTAACATATTTGATCCATCTCAATCTATATAAGAAAATTAATGCCTTGAATGTTGAAGATAAAAGACCAACACTATAGACCCAACTTCTGATGCACATCATTAACTTGTCCCAACTACTTAGGATTGCTTTTAGGAATCCTCATTTTCTAAACATTCATATTAAATTGTCTGAGTAGTTCCACTTATTCTTTGTAAATTATTTTAAAATTTCTGCCAATATCTTGTCCTTCATATTCATCTAATACTAATTTTATTTAATTATCTAATTTATATGTACTTATCCTTGCACATGTCCAAATCACCTAACCATATTTTCAATTAGCTTATATTCACTAAATATCACTCGAACTATCTCTCTAATATAATCATTCTTTAATTTGTCGTTTCTAATTTTTTAACACATCCATTCCAATATTTGCATTTTTTTCACTGCCGACTTAGATATCCACAATTTTTTCAACCCAACATTCAAATCCATAAACATAATCAAACTAGTTGTAGTTTTATAGAATTTAACTTCAAGTCTACACAAAATACTCTTATCTAAACTTAAATTCTAAAAGTTACATCATCATTCTTTGACATAATAGAGTTAAGATGTTTAAATACATCAAAACAAAGTATTGCAATATTTTATAACAATATCAAACTCACTAAAATTACATAGCATATACTCAATTTTATTCTGTTAATTTTAAATCCTTCATCTTATAATTATTTCCACAGTCGTTCTAATTTTTCATTTATTTCAGGAGATATTTTATAAATTAAAATTATATCATAAACCATATAGCAAAATATCTCAATTTGAGAAGTGGTCCCATCTACACCAAATGGCCTATAGCATCAGCACAACAAATGCAAGGGAATCACGATAAAATGCTTGCAAATCCTTAGAACAATGAACAGTAATTCAAGAAAGAAGAGTATGGAATCAATATTTTGTTATTATTAAAGATGTTTTTAACAACCTTTGCAGTCCAAAGAAGCAAACCATTGGAGGCAATTTGTACAGGGCATTCAAAAAATGTCAATCGCATAGATCATATGCAAATATAAAAAAATAAAAATCTTATGTTCACCTTGCAATGTCTCAATGGCTTCCACAAAATCAAAAAATATTGATACTCACGAACAAGTTTGGTTTCAGGCAATAGAAAGTTGAAGGGAAAAATGATGCGCTATTACAACTATATTATATTTAATACAAGAAATAAGAAATGAGAAATCATCATTCTTCTCTTCCCAAATATTGTGAGTTAGCTTTGTGAATTATTATTTTTTATATTTTTAGATTTAGTGATGTCTAAAGGATTAAATCAATTCTTCACAAATTAATTTAAACTTCCATTCATGTAACAACCTAAGTTTATCCCTTGCTTCTTCCTAGTTCCCCCAACACTAACTTTATCTGCTCATCACATTGGGGGATTTTCGCTCTTCATTACATATGTCCAAATCACCAAATTTATTTTCAGTTTCCTCAATTGATGTCATTTCAATCAGTCTTTTAATATAATTATAATTAATTTATCCTTATTATTTTTGCCAAACATTCATCTTTACAATTTGATTTTTGTTGCACTCAATTTATATATAAAAAACTTTTTTATCACCTAATAGTTGAATCCAATAACATTGCTAACCTAAATATAATTTTATTAAATTTAGCTCTCAATCTCAGTTATATCATTTTATTGACAAAAAGTTGCTAAGGAAATAATCATTTAACCGTCTAGTGATAACTCAGGAAATTACACCTCCATCTACAACTTATTTTTTAATATAATAGATCTAATATAATTAAATCTATCACACTTATGTAGCATACCATCCTTTAATAATAATGGAAAATAATTATTAACAAAACACACAAACAAAATTACGTTGCATAAATTCAATTTTTGTGTATTACTAATTAAGTTGTCTATTTTCTAAATCTCAAAATCTATTTCTGAAAATGGCTTATTGATGATATCAGAGGTAGCTCAAAGTGCTGTAGCGGCATAGGATTGCGAACAATATTAAATAAAAATAGTACAATAACTATGTGAGAAGATCAGCTAGGCCTGTTTTTCACAATCAAAAAATTAAGCACATTTTTTACAAGCAAATATACATTATTTATTTTAATTTATGTTTATCTTTCTAAATTTACAATTTTTCCCGAAAAAAAAAAAATCCAGCCTGAACCTAGTTTTGAAATTTTGGGTATTCAATCAATAAATCTTTGCACGATATGATTTCCTTCACAAGCAAACAAAAATATTATTTGGAAGTTTCCAACATTTGGCCAAAACTGAACTCGTCCCAATTCCTCTTTAAGCTTAGATATATTCACAACCATTGATGTGCANATAGTTTTTGACAATAGCAACCACAGCCTCAATATAATTTCATCTTCAGGTTTTTTTCCATCCTGAAACACCATCATTCTTTGTCTCAAATTTCTGCTGTCAATCAATCATAATGGTGACACTTAGAGCAAAGACAGTTGAAACCACTAGTCAATTTGACATCAAATGAAGTAACTGGAGATTTCCATGACGGTCAGCCCATATACAGGTTAGTGAAATAAACTATCATGAAAGTGGGGCTACTAGCTGAGATCCATCATCTTTTTGCCACAGAATCACGTAAAGAAACAAGAAGCCTATAAATTAATACATGATGAATGCAGAGGAAAACAAAGATGATGTGAGAATTGCCTGTAAAATGTCTCTTGAAGGTGCTAGAGGCACACATGCAAGTCTATGCGGACATTGGAAGTTCTTTTATGAAAATATCATTACATTTAATATGGTAACCTTCCATTCTTATTTTGACATATTAAGCTCCATAAATTACTATGGTCAAGACCTGAAACCACCATTTATGCATGATTTGAGAAGTTGGATTTTGAAAGAAAGGCACAATAACACAGAAAAAATCATTGTCGAAATTAAGAGAAGCTGGAATCAAAATAGAGTAGCAATAATGTCTAATGATTGGTCGGATATCAATAATAGAAGCTTCATCAATATTTTGATTAACAATGCCTACAGCACTAGTTTCTTAAAATATGTTAAAGCAATAGATAAGGTCAAGAATGTGAAGTACATTTTTGAACTTTATGGAGTTATGGAGGAGATTAGAGAGGGGCTAATGGTTCAAGCTATTACAGATAATTTAGAACTTATAAGGCTGATAACAAAAATGATGGAGAAAAGACAACATGAGTATTGGATACTATATGTGGTGCGCTGCACATATTTGATTTTAGAGAAACAAGCTACCTCAGTGCAAAACACCTTTAGCAAAGCAAAGAAAAAAAAGTTCAGTAACGAGTAGTTGGTTTTGACTTTGATGAGAAAATTTTCTTAAATAGAACTCCAACCTCATACTACTGAATTTGTTCAACTTCTCCCTATAGGTCTGCCTATGCTTTTCTTAATATAAGTGGTATCTAAAATATCTACTCCCCTAACAGTATCATCAGATGGTCGATGTTATAAATATAAATGCAAAATGTCTCCGGGCAATTTTAATATTTATTGGTTAAAACAAATTATCCAAATTGTAATTATACTCAACTTTTTTCAAATTTTGTTCAATGATATATTCAGTTTGGTCATCATACTCCAGTTTGGTTTACACTTCAGAACAACGATGGTTTTATGTTAAAATATCCAGGCTTATATGTTTGTCATCTAGTTGTGATCAAAATAGAAATACATACAATCAAATTCATTAAGAAAATACCAGTTGAGTACCATAGTAACTTGTTGATTTATATCATATACAATTAGAGACTAATGATAAAAAAGATTTCAGAAAAAAAAAATTGAAGTATAATGTAGATGCCTTATTTTGTATTAACATTGCATCTGATGATGATAATGAAGTAAAACCTTCTAATTTGTAACAAGAAGATTTCAATATTGATTTCCTAAATGGGGAAAAAACAAGATTAATAAGTATAACATAAACTAACAAAAAAAAACATAGGAAAAATATCCATAAAAACATACAAAATTGAAGTTATAACCATCAACATAGTCATTAATTTAAAATTATTGAGAAAAATAATTGAGATTGAAGATAAGAATGAGCAATAAAAGAATAATGGTACAGCTGAGATGAGGTAGGGTAGAAATCAATTCATTATAGCAATGACTTGTGAAAACTCGTTGAGTGATAAAAGTGGAGTATTTTGAATTTAGAAATGCTAATTTTAGTAAACTTATTATGTTCTTACTTCGACAAAGAACAGTTAAAGTAGGAGAGCATTGTGCTAAACCTATTTTGTTTTTATGTTGTTATATTTTACTTTAATATCTTACCCTACTTTGATAATTGTACAATCATTCTTACTCCAAGATCTTAGGTTAGGATAAGAATATATTACTTCTTAATTTGTGCAATTTATTAATTTTTGCTATGTTAGGACAATGAAATGTTAACTTTAAGGTATTAATATGTTACTTCTTACTTGATAGTTTAAAATTAGTACTATACTTCTTTCATGTAAATTTTTTATTTTGAGGATTATGCCTCCTCATACATGAAAAAAATCTCAATATATAATTGTGCATTTTTAAACTAGCGTCTCAAAACAAATTTGGAGGTTGATCTAACTCTCTGATTAAACAAGAAGAATTTGTCGAAGTATTTCAGAATTGCTTTGCACCACTTTTTGCATGACGTGAATGCATGACAAATTTATATGATTAGTGCAAGGGGACCATGAAATAAATTTACTGTGCTTTCAAGATATGCATCTCAACTAGTTCAAAATAAAAAATTGTTATTGATTCTTATGTGGACTAAGAGACACAGCTAAACAAACCCTCATTCCAAAGTTTACTCAATTTTGTTAAAGAGTTGGGAGAGTTTAAATTGTTTTCTAAATAACTCTGTAGGGGAAAGATTCACAGAGAAGGAAGAGCATCAAAGAGGATAAGCAAAACACTATTTTAAGAGGCCCTAATTAGAAGAAGCCCAAGCCCACGACTCAGGAAGTTAGTGGAGGTACTGCTAGTAATAATGAGACCTGTTATATGTGAGAAGTTGCATCGAGGAGTGTACTCTTGGTTCCAATGTAAGCTATGTCGCCAACATTAGCATTATGAAAGGAATTAAATCTAGACTAGGAGTAAGTTATGGAGAGCTCTACCTATAAATTTAAATGAAGGACCATATAATAGAAGTGAATAGCAGAAAGCATTTTAAGTATGGTGTTTTGACTATCGGTAAGAATTAGCCAATGAAGAATATTTAACCTCAAGTCTTTACTTGACCCACCAATAGCACAAGGAACCTGTCAAAATAAACAAAGGTGCCATTTTCTTTATCAAAATTAAAAAGTTTGTTAATTATTATTATTATTTCATATGCATTTTAATATATTGCTAATAGGTTTTGATTTTAAGAGTTCTACTTGGAATCTTAGATATGTATTTTTAACTAGCCACTTTGCCTAGTGAACTTAAGATAGTGATATTATGCTAGTGCAAATGTTTAGGAGTAGGAATGTTTAAATTCATCTCTAGATGATAGGTGGCCAATTGTAAAGACTCAAAACAATAAATATTTAACTAATAAATACAAACGTTAAATTTTTTTTGTTAAATTTATTAGATATATTTAAAAATTTATCTAGCCATCAACTGATAATTTATTTTAAAAAAATTAATTCTTCAAAATTAAATAGGTTATTATGTTATTTTATGTAAATAAATAAATTCTTATAGGAAAATTTTAAAAATAAAGTAGTGGGAGATGGGAGATGGGATCTTTGGGCCAATTCAATTAAACCAACCCAAAGAGGGTTGATTTCATGCCTTCAAGTGGTGATCAATTGCATGCATCAACGAATGAGAGAGAGAGATGAAGAGGAAGAGAGCAAAAATTGAGGCCAAGAGAGAAGGAAATGGATGATGCCCAAAATTGCAGTGAGACAATCAGTCAATCATGTAATATGCATGTCGATCAAGTAATATACAGAATTAGAATAAACTTATCGATTCCAAAAATAAACTTGCCAACTTATCTAAAAATTAAATTTCTAATTTACAATACTGCTAAGGGTCCTTTGGCGCGGCTAAATTCGTGCAGCGAGGTGATGGAAAGCAATTTGTGGAGTTGGGTATTCGCGTCGCGGTTGCCTTTTTAAGATAATTAATCAAAATGTTGTCACGGGTTCAACCCAAAGGCCCACATTTCTTCTATCTCGACTGTGGGCTCAATTACACTGTGACCCTTTTTCCCGTCTCTCTCGACCCCGCGATTCTTCTGCCCTAGGTATCTCTCTCTCATGGATCCATGACTCTGGTGGCTAGGCGTTGTTTACGATTAGCTATTTTTGGTTGTGAGTAGTTGTTCCAGTGAACCTCACATTTTTCTCCATCTTCCCTGTTTTCTTCCGCTCGAATTTTGGTGGTTTGTGCACTCTGTGTTTTGTGTGATGAAGGAAGTCTTTCAGTTTGGTGGATCACTATCTTCGGTTGATGGTTATTGTGTTGAGGATTGTATTCTCTCTTCCCCTCTCCTTTCTCTGCTTCGGCTCGGTTTGGTGGTTGTGCGCATGACCGGCTCTGTGCGATGTTCCCTCTTCTACATGTCTTCTGTGTTCTTCGCCTCTTTTCTCTCTTCTCTGTGTGGCTATGCGCATTATGTTTATTGGTTTCATCTTTGTTTGCTCGATTTTGGTGGTTTTCGGTTTGATATGCTCGGTTATGTGGTTTTGATTATTCATGTTGCATCCATACGGGTTTTAGTTTATGCCTTACACGCAATGTTGGATGTATCCAAGCTTTGCAGTGATATTTGGATTTTTTTTATGCTTATCTCGTTAGCAATGCTTCGAGTGCCATGTATGTGGTTTGTTTGATTTTTTTTTGTGCTTATGTTGTGGGGAATTTGGATTTCTTTATGAACTTTGATAATTTAGTGGAGAATTTGAAAATTGTATGAAATTTAGTGTTGGATTTGTTAATAGTTATATTTTGGGTGTTGTGTATTTGTTGAATATGGGTTAGAAACATGAATTTTGAATTTCAATGAGAATTTCATGCTAGATTTGTATGTTGTTATTTTCAATTTCACCAGAATTTCAGTGGGAATTTCAGTTGGCATTTCACTGGAATTCCATGTTGGATTTGTATACCACTGAAATAACGGGAATTTGGTGCTGGATTTTCATATTGCTATTTTCAATTCCAGTGGAGGAGGTGGTGTAGGAGAGTTGGTGTGGTGTAGGAGAGTTGGTGTGGTGTGGAGGTGGTGGTGTGTAGTGTGGAGGTGGTGTGGAGAGTGGAGGTGGTGTGGAGAGGTTGTGTGGTGTGGAGGTGGAGGTGGAGGTGGAGGTGTGGTGTGGTGTAGTGTGGAGGAGGTGGTCTGGAGGTGGTGGTGTGGTGTGGTGTGGTGTGGAGGAGGTGGTGTGGATGTGTTAGTGTGGTGTTGTCAGGTGATTGTATGGTGTGAAGGTGGTGTGTGGATGTGTTGTTGTGGTGTGGAGGTAGTGTTGTGTAGTGTGGAGGTGGTGGTGTAGAGTGGTTGTGTGATGAGGATGTGGTTGTGTGGCTTGTAGATGTGTTAGTGTGTGGTGTGGAGGTGGTAGTGTGGTGTGTGGTGTGTGGTGCGTGGAGGTGGTGGTGTGGTGTGTGGCGTGTGGTGTGTGGAGGTGGTGGTGTGGTGTGTGGCGTGTGGTGTGCGGCGTGTGGTGGTGTGGATGTGGTGTGTGGAGGTGGTGGTGTGTGAAGGTGGTGTGAAGGTGGTGGTGTGTTGATGCGTGGAGGTGGTGTTTTGATGTGAAGGTGGTGGTGTGGAGGTAGTGGTGTGTGGTGTGGAGGTGGTTGTGTGGTGTGGTGGTGTCGGGTGGTTGTGTGGTGTGGAGGTGGTCGTGTGTGGAGGTGCTGGTGTGTTGTGGAGGTGGTGGCGTAGGAGAGTTGTGTGGTGTGGAGGTGGCGTAAGAGAGTTGTGTGGTGTGGAGGTGACTGTGTGATGAGGAGGTGGCTGTGTGGATGTGGATGTGGAGATGGTGGTGTGGTGTGTGGATGTGGATGTGGATGTGGATGTGGAGGTGGTGTGGTGTGTTGAGGTGGTGGTGTGGTGTGTGGTGGTATTGATGAAAATACTGTGGCATTACGATTTTTAATTTGTGATATTATGACATTCCTATTTATGTTAGTTTTTTTTTCATCCTAGTAATACAACGGTTAAGACCAAATAGATTGATTCATTTGTAATGTGGGACAAAAATAAAAAAAATTATTTTGTGACATTTCTCTCAAGGAGATCGATCTGGGAAATAAACCTACAGTCTATTTCAACAAAAAAAGGTGACAAAATATTATCAGAAAATTTAAGAAATGTACAGGCAGGGAATACGACAAGATGCAATTAAAAAACAAGTAGTATCAGCTCAAGAAGAATTGAAAAATCTGAAAAAGAGTTGAAACAATGGTCATCGAGTTGAGGTGGGATCCTGTGAAGCGAACAAAATGATACTTCCAAAGAGTGGTGGGTAGAAAGACATGAGGTAAGCATTTTTGAAATGTCCCCAAATTTGGTCAATTTTTAATTTGTTTTTAAATTGAACTATATATTATATGAATTTGTAAATAGTGTTTGTTGCGACAAAATTTAAATACTGTGAAATCAATCCTTAGTTGGAGAAGTTCGATCGAACGTTTGAGGATGTTGTGACAATGGGCAACAATGCATGTGCCCCAAACAAGACAGCGTTTGGTGGCATTCCCAAAAATTTGGGAGCGGGCCAATCGGGTGATTCCATGAAATTGAGTCCACGCATCGTTCTAAGCATCCGTAGGTTGAAAATAAAATAAACATGGGAGTTGCTTTCCTTGGAAACCAGATATCACAACTGGTAGCTTCATGTAGCAATGAACCCAGCACATCTCAAGCATCTTTTGTCAACCAGGTTTTGCAAATTCTCAATGCAACTCCAGAAATTTTTTAGGACTTGTCATTGTACTTGTTTTCAATAGAGTTGCTTGAAGATACAACCCGAAGAGATTTTTTCATCAAGATGTTCGATACTGTAAGATGACATTCCTACGATATTTTATGAGCGCAAGAATATTTGAGAGACTTTTTTTTATTTACAATTGCATGAGACATTCATATTTGTTTATTGTTTCTCATTTTATTTTGGATATTTAAACTATTTGGGACATTCCTTATATGCTTACTCACTGATGCTTGTATGTTTATTTTGTTATTCGTAACGTTATTCATTGATGTTTATGTGTTAGCCACTTTGATATTGAAATACATGCAGACAACCAAAGAAAGGAGCAGAAGGAGAGTTGCAGTTGTCGCACGTTTGATGTATGAATATTGTAACTCGTGCACAAAGCTCTCCCCTTGCATGAGATTCTGATATGCTAGTGAGAAATGGGTTGGAGAGTGACTTGGAGGTCACACAAAAAGACTCAGCAATAATGTTTCGCATGACAAAGATGATATTAAACGATTTGTTGGAGGAACTACACAGAAATCATGGACTCTATGACTCATCCAGGATGACTTCGCGAGAGGAGTTGACGAGAACCCTCTATATATTATCACAAAATGAATCAATGTGAGGAGCAAGCAATGAAGCCATTTCAATACTCCAAAATAATTTACAGATAATTCTCAGTAAGGTTGAATGCACTTGTAAGTTTTTCTTCACTAGTCATAAAACCAACAGATCCTACGTTGGGCTAGCAAGACTCTGTGGGAGTCGTCTAAAGCCGCAGTGTAAAGGATTGGAAGCCTTCCCGAGATTGGGATTGCTAGAATAGGTGTCATTTAATATTGTTTGATGGTTTCAGACGCATGTTAGCAGTTGTCATCCCACATGAATTTGACATCCTTTTTTACTAAGGCAGTGAGAGATTTACACCTTCGTGACAAATTAGATTTGAAGTGTCTTATATATGTCAACTTACGATGGGCGGTACATGTCATTCTTCAAGGTAATTTCTCATATTTATAAAAATAAATTTTCAAATAAACATCGTATAACGTAACCCTTCGTTATTTTTTTAGAATTGTATTGAAGCAATCGATGGAACACACGTTAATAAACGTTTTCCAAATAATGAGAAGATCGCATTTATCGGTTGTTTTGGGTCTCCGATGTAGAATGTCATGGTAGTATGCGAGTTCAACATGTGCTTCATTTTTTTCATGGCCGATTGGGAGGGCAGTGCATATAACAGTCGAATTTTCAAAGCCGCGACATGGAATAACAAGTACAACGTCCCACATCAACCTACAAGTACGCTTGAGATTGAGCTACTCTTCTAATTCATTTTTCATACAATATTAATCATGCAATTCACATCAGGTAAATACTATTGGTTGATGTTGGATATTCGTTGAAGTAAGGGTGTCTCAAGCCCTATCCTGATACGAGATATCACGTACCTGACATTGAGCTAGCCTGGGGCAGAAAATAAATGTTCAATAAAAAATACTCTTTATGCGGTGTCATTGAGAGGACTTATGATGTTTAGAAGAAGAAATGGGTTATACTTCACGATATGACATCATACATGTTTCCCAAACAAATGCAAATTGTGAGTGACACGATGACCCTCTGAAATTACATTCGGTGGCATCCTTCCCGCAAAGACATTGAATTTCATAGGGCAAACGAGGATTATGAGGATGTCCCTGCCGAGGCAATTGAGTACCGTCTTAGACATTCTTTGTCACAGGATGAGAATGATACTCCTGAGACTTGTACTAAATACGAAGAAGGTGCACAAATATGGCAGAGTTGAGGAAACAAATTATGGATGTAATAGTATGAAGGTGATTTAAGTATTTATTATATTATTAATGGTGACGGTTGTTGTAGAGATTCACTGTTTGTTGTATTTATATTTTATATAGATAATGTTTATTTGATTTCCTTCTTTATTTAATATTGATTGTTTGAGTCTTTTATGCTGTTTGCAAGTGTTTATTTTTTTCTTTTTATTTTTCTTTTAGTAGGTTTTGGGGGTTTATGATGAGGTGTTTGACCTTATGGGTTCTTCTAAATGGTCTATTAGTCATAGTTAGTTGGTCACATGTGAAATCCTAATGAAGACAACAGAGTGCTCTCTTCTTTTTGGTGTTATGGTTTTGAGATTCTTCTGAATGACCTTTTATGGTGATATCTAAATGACACACACAAGCTTATTATTACGTGAGTTANGTTTCTTATATATTTTGTAAAGATGCATTTTAATTTTTAAAAGATAAATTGATGTAATTCAATTTTTTAAAAAATATGAAAATTAATATTTAAATTGTTGTCTATTTAGTAATTGCAAAAATATATACAACTTTGAAAATTTTCAAATCTTTCAGCCATTTCGAACATTTCGAACATTTCGAATTCGAACAATTCGAACAATTCGAACATTTTCGAACATTTTCGAACCGAACACGAACAGAGTATTCACGAACAATTTCGAACACGAGCCTATTTCAAACAAACTATATTTCAAACGAACCGAACACGAACACGACCGTTGTTCGCTCGTGTTCGGTTCGTTTACACCCCTAGTGGTGTGTGGTGTGTGGTGTGTGGTGTGAAGGTGGTGGTGTGTGGTGTGTGGAGTGTGGTGGTGTGGATGTGTTGTGTGGAGGTGGCGGTGTGTGGATGTGTGGATGTGGTGGTGTGTGGATGTGTGGATGTGGTGGTGTGTTTATGTGAAGGTGGTGGTGTGGAGGTGGTGGAGTGTTGATGTGGAGGTGGTGGTGTGGAGTGTGGAGGTGGTGGTCTGTGGTGTGGAGGTGGTGGTGTCGGGTGGTTGTGTGGTGTGGAGGTGGTCGGGTGTGGAGGTGGTGGCGTGGGAGAGTTATGTGGTGTGGAGGTGGTGTAAGAGAGTTGTGTGGTGTGGAGGTGACTGTGTGATGAGGAGGTGGCTGTGTGGATGTGGATGTGGATGTGGATGTGGAGATGTGGATGTGGTGTGTGGATGTGGATGTGGATGTGGATGTGGATGTGGAGGTGGTGTGGTGTGTGGTGGTAATGGTGAAAATATTGTGGCATTACGATTTTTTTTAATTTGTGATATTATGGCATTCATCCTAGTAATACAACGGTTAAGACCAAATAGGTTGATTCATTTGTAATGTGGGACAAAAATAAAAAAAAACTATTTTGTGACATTTGCTCAAGGAGATCGATATGGGAAATAAACCTATAGCCTATTTCAACAAAGAAATGTGACAAAATATTATCAGAAAATTTAAGGAAAGTACAGGCAGGGAATACGATAAGATGCAATTAAAAAACAAATAGTATCAACTCAAGAAGAATTGAAAAATCTGAAAAAGAGTTGAAACAATGATCATCGGGCTAGGGTGGGATCATGTGAAGCGAACAAAATGATACTTTCGAAGAGTGGTGGGTAGAAAGACATGAGGTAAGCATTTTTGAAATGTCCCCAAATTTGGTCAATTTTTAATTTGTTTTTAAATTGAACTATATATTATATGAATTTGTAAATAGTGTTTGTTGCGACAAAATTTAAATACTGTGAAATCAATCCTTAGTTGGAGAAGTTCGATCGAATATTTGAGGGTGTTGTGACAACGAGCAACAATGCATATGCCCCAAGCAAGACATCGTTTAGTGGCATTCCCAAAAATTTGCGAGCGGGCCAATCGGGTGATTCCATGAAATTGAGTCCACGCATCGTTCTAAGCATCCGCGGGTTGAAAATAAAATAAAAATGGGAGTCGCTTTCCTTGGAAACCAGCTATCACAACTGGTAGCTTCATGCAGCAATGAACCCAGCACATCTCAAGCAACTATTGTCAAACAGGTTTTGCAAATTCTCAATGCAACTCCAGAAATTTTTAGGACTTGTCATTGTACTTGTTTTCAATAGAGTTGCTTGAAGATACGACCCGAAGATAATTTTTCATCAAGATGTTCGATACTGTAAGGTGACATTCCTATGATATTTTTACGAGCGCAAGAATATTTGAAAAACTTTTTTTTATTTACAATTGCATAAGACATTCATATTTGCTTATTGTTTCTCATTTTATTTTGGATATTTAAACTATTTGGGACATTCCTTATATGCTTATTCACCGATGCTTATATGTTTATTGTATTATTCGTAACGTTATCTGATTGTAGCTAATTCATTGATGTTTATGTGTTGGCCACTTTGATATTGAAATACATGCATACAACCAAAGAAAGGAGCAGAAGAAGACTTGCAGTTATCGCACGTTTGATGTATGAATATTGTAACTCGTGCACAAAGCTCTCCCATTGCATGAGATCCTGATATGCTGGTGAGAAATGGGTTGGGGAGTAGTTTGGAGGTCACAAATAAGACTCAGCAATAATGTTTCGCGTGACAAAGGTGATATTAAACGATCTGTTGGAGGAACTACACAGAAATCATGGACTTCATGGCTCATCAAGGATGACTTCGCGAGAGGAGTTGGCGATAACCCTCTATATATTATCGCAAAATGAATCAATGCGATGAGCAATGAAGCCATTTCAACACTCCTCCAAAATAATTTATAGATAATTCTCAGTAAAGTTGAATGCACTTAGAAGTTTTTCTTCACAAGTCATAAAACCAACAGATCCTACATTGGGCTAGCAAGACTTTGAGGGAGTCGTCTAAAGCCACAGTGTAAAGGATTGGAAGCCTTCCCGAGATTGGGATTGCTAGAATAGGTGTCATTTAATATTGTTTGATGGTTTCAGACGCATGTTAGCAGTTGTCATCCCACATGAATTTGACATCCTTTTTTACTAAGGCAGTGAGAGATTTACACCTTCGCGACAAATTAGATCTGAAGTGTCTTATATATGACAACTTACGATGGGCGGTAATATCATTCTTCAAGGTAATTTCTCATATTTATAAAAATAAATTTTCAAATAAACATCGTATGACGTAACCCTTCGTTATTTTTTTAGAATTGTATTGAAGCAATCAATGAAACACACGTTAATAAACGTGTTCCAAATAATGAGAAAATCGCATTCATCGGTTGTTTTGGGTCTCCGATGTAGAATGTCATGGTGGTATGCGACTTCAACATGTGCTTCATCTTTTTCATGGCCGATTGGGAGGGCAGTGCACATAACAGTCGAATTTTCAAAACCGCAACATGGAATAACAAGTACAACGTCCCACATCAACCTACAGGTACGCTTGAGACCGAGCTACTCTTTTAACTCATTTTTCCTGCAATACTAATAATGCAATTCACAACAGATAAATACTATTGGGTTGATGTTGGATATTTATTGAAGTAAGGGTGTCTCAAGCCCTATCCAGATATGAGATATCACGTACCTGACATTGAGCTAGCCAGCAATGTAATGCGGGGCAGAAAAGAAATGTTCAATAAAAAATACTCCTTAGGCGGTGCCATTGAGAGGACTTATGATGTTTGGAAGAAGAAATGAGTTATACTTCACGATATGACATCTTACCTGTTTCCCAAACAAATGCAAATTGTGAGTGTCACAATGACCCTCTGCAATTACATTAGGTGGCATCTTTCTCGCAAAGACATTGAATTTCATAGGGCAGACGAGGATCATGAGGATGTCTCTGCCAAGGCAATTGAGTACCATCTTAGATATTCTTTGTCACAGGATGAGAATGATACTCCTGAGACCTGTAATAAATACGAAGAAGGTGCACAAATATGGCAGAGTTGGGGGAATGAATTATGGATGTAATAGTATGAAGGTGATTTAAGTATTCATTATATTATTAATTGTGACGGTTGTTGTAGAGATTCACTGTTTGTTGTATTTATATTTTATATAGTTAATGTTTATTTGATTTCTTTCTTTATTTGATATTGATTGTTTGGGTCTTTTACGCTATTTGCAAGTGTTTATTTTTTTCTTTTTATTTTTCTTTTATTTTTCTTTTAGTAGATTTTGGGGGTTTATGATAAGGTGTTTGACCTTATGGGTTCTTCTAGATGGTCTATTAGTTATAGTTAATTGGTCACATGTGAAATCTTAATGAAGACAACAGAGTGCTCTCTTCTTTTCGGTGTTATGGTTTTGAGATTCTTCTGAATGACCTTTTTTGGTGATATCTAAATGACACACACGAGTTTGGTATTACATGAGTTAAAGACAACCAAGAACCTTTTTTATAAGTTCTGTTGTCTTCTTGTAGTGACTGATTTGTTGGTTGGTATACTGAGTTCTCTGAAACCTCACGTCTGCATAAAACTATAATTAATTACTTTTTTATCAATTTCTAGTTGTGTTATGTCTGATGGGATGTTTTTAAAGCATTCAAGAAAAATGAACTCGAGGATTTATGGTACCTCTCGATGACTGCATTGTCACTATGGACTTCAGTGTTCTCTGCTAACTTCACGTCAGCCACAAAGCTACGGAAGACAGTTATACGATGTCTGTAGAGAATTATGGAGAACTGTGACTTTTTTTGGTGAGAAGATAGGCTGTAAAATTCTATTGTTGAGAGTGATTAGACATGAAAAGTATCCCTAAAGGACGGCCTAGCTCGTGACATATGTCGTCTGCTTTTAAAAATAATATTATCATATTATTAAATGTTATTTTATACATCTTTTTATTAATTCTTGTAATCATGATATTCATTATTAAGTAAGGTATATATCTTTTTTGTCGTATTTTGTAGTGGATTTTTGCTTCTAAAATATAATCTATATGTTTTGTTGCAAACAACATTACAATACAGGAGCAACATGGTCATTTGTCCTAAAACAGCTGCAACTAACTATTTTTAAACTGTAAAAAATAAACAGTTAGTTGCTACCCCAAACAGACCCTAAGTCTACTTTGAACGGTTCAGATTTGTAGAAAGTAAAAAAACTCAAAGATCCTAATGTAGGAATCAAAAAATAAATTTATTAGAACTTTAAAGAGATGAAAAGTTCATACAGGATATCATTCCAGAGAATCCTTGATGTTTTACCTATGAGTTCTCTCTAAGTTGTTATTGACAGCCAAAGACAAGTCTTGTCTATGTCTAGATCATAAGAAGCATTGAAACCTATATTACAGTTAATGGGCTTAACCATGCAAGGTTTCCCAGGAATCCTCTAGTCGGATGTCTAGGTTACACTCACCTACTGCCAATACGTATATTCCATTAAATGAATATATGTTAACCTACTAACTCTTCTCATCAACGATTATAAGTCCTAAATTACAAGGTGTTTTAACTTTTAATTGGCCAGGTCAAAAATAAATTACGATCTAAAAGTTAACCCATTTAAAATTAAATCCAAAGCATAGCTAAAAAACATCTAGGAAAAACTCATGGATCAAAATATCAAATTAACACGTCTTACATCACAAGAATACGAAGATTTAGTTACTATGCATGAGGCACGAAAACACAAAGATTTTCATTAAAAACATTAAGAAGAGGGCACATAAAACTCAAACCTAAGTGCAAATCCCTCCTTGCCATCCTCTCCGTATAATGAAAAGTTCACACAAATCTCTCCCTCACAAACTATAAAAAACTCTCAACGAACAATCTTAGAAATCCTAAGGAAGGGATTGGAGAAAACCCTAAGGTTTATAAAGAACTCCTCAAATTTAAGAGAAAAGAAGCTTCGCACAACTACAAAGATGCCTTAATTAGTTTCCCAAGTAGCCTTAAATAGCCTGATCCCAAACCACCTCCAACTTCTTGTCAATTAAGCTTTAGGCAGAGCCCAACGTAACTACGCTAAACTTTGGCGTAAATATTGTGCAGGGCAGCATAATTATATCACAACCTAGAGCAATTACACCACCTCCACTGTGCATTCCTTGTTTTGGCGCTCCTTCACTTCGAGAACAGAGCATAATTATGTTGTTTGGGCAACAAAAGTAAGCTAGTTCTGTTTTCATCAAACTTCATATTTTGGCTTCCCGAGCACCCGCAACCCATAAAACATAACAAAAACACCTTTCACGAGTATAGAATCATCATAATAAGAAAATACAACATTTATTTTATAAAGAAAATATCACAAATTCTATCCACATCAATTCTTCTAAATTTACATATTACTTGCCATCAAATAATCTCATATATAAACTTGGATTTATTTAAACAACTTTTGTAGCTCTCAAACTACATAATTATTAAACAATATTATATATTTTGTAATAAAATATGTGCAAATATCATTTCATGATTGGATTTTCATTAATCTCTAAAAACGTAGTCTTTCTTTAATTCACTTTTGTTAAGCCTAAGTAGATCTCAAAGCATTTAATCTAGTGTGATTAAAATATTTTTTTATCTTGAAATATTTTTAAAATCACTTAAATTTTTCCAAAATATAATATTTAAGATTTCATAAAGAATGATTTATAGTTTTGTTAATTAGGAAATGACTGGACATTAATTTTTTTTTATGCTAAACCTGAAGCATCTTCTCAACAACTGGGCACATATTTTTTTCTTTTCTTTTCTTCTAAACTATGACCTTGCACAATTTTTTTCTACATTTTAGCCCAAAAATGATTTTAATTCCACTAATAATTATAATATTTGTTCAAGTATTTTGGTTAATGACTTTAAGTGTTTAACCTTTCCTAATTGATAATTCTCAATTACTTCTTAATAGGAATCCCTGAATATTATAATTCATTCAAACCTTAAGGTTTAAGTAGACTGTTTGAGCAGAAGAATTAAAAGGTTAATTATCTTTTATTAATTACTTATTCTTTTTAAATTATTTTGGAACATTTTAGGATTCATGTAGAAATAATTGAAGTAAATGACTAAATTATTAGGAGATTAATTATAATCCCCACTTTTAATGGCATTCACATTTCTTAAGAAAGTATTATATTGTCTTATCAAATCACTAGGATTCCTATCATTAGTCACTATTCTAAAACTAAGCCTATAGCTCAAATATATAATTTACTTTCCGGCAAATATACATGTATCACTCCTTCCCCCAAACTTATTTTCTATCATATGCATGTCAAGGGAAAGAGTGCAAGAAAAAAAAAGAGTATAGTAAGTGATAACACGGAATCTAACGTCACTGCAGTGCAAGCAAAACATTACATATGAAGCATATCACAGTAAAACACCTCAAACGAGGATATATAGAGTGCATCATAAAATTTCATGAAGAATAACAAGATTGCATAATATCACAACATAAATTCTACAACACCACATCAAAGTTTAGCACTAGAAGTCTAAGTACATCAAGTTCAATCATAATCACAATAATACCATATATGACAAAGCAAAAGAAAGAAACTAAATCAAACTCCTGCAACACCATCCACTGGTCCACCGTCGTCCTCCTCGTCATCATCCATTTCCTTAACACCCTCGCCATAGATTTAGAATGGTGGCGGAATCGGGAACTACACAACATCTTGTCCAATGTTCCGTTGCGCTTGTCGATAAACCTGTTGTGACATGAAAGAATTCACTAACAAGTGGTACGATGGTTGAGGCGGCAGTGTAACAAAATCTCCCACGCCTCTTTGCAATATTGTTCTTGACCTGTCAACTAAGCTCAAGGAAACAGCATTTCGGGATCAATTTTTTCGCTGCAACGAGATTGTAATTGTGGTTAGACGGTTCCAAACTCACAAACCATTTGTTAACAAAAGTGGTGTCTCACTTCCCCGTAATTCTAGGAATCATGGCCTCAAGAAATGCAAGAGCTTGGTGTAGGGAATGAAAGCTCGGAGAGGAGGAGAAAAAGGGAAGCTAAAACTCGAAGAAAAAAGGAGGAAATGGGAAGATCTCACCTAGGATCACTTCTTAGCTCCAATTCTTGATCCTCCGACCATTTTCCCTCTCTCATAGTGGTCTCGTCGAGGGTTGAAGCAAGAGAAACAATTAAGCCTAGGGCATTTGCGAAAGAATGAGGCAGACTAGCAGAAAAATCAAGTTTTTATCATAAAGGTGGCATAGGCATGCCGCTTATGGTGTGGTTACGCAGCGCCGGGCAAGAGTACGCCATAAGTGGCATATGCATGCCAACCTCAGGTCTTTTATGATAACCCTAGTTAAGCAACTAACCATACAAAAACAATCCAATATCTATTCTAACACAAAAACAATTTCAAACAAAACAACACAAAACACACTCAAATCGAAGGATAATCTTAGGTTGTCTCTCAACTAGCACTTAGTTTAATGTCTTCAGCCTAACTATACTAGATCTACCATTTAGGATGCCCCAAGATCAAGGCTTTGCTAGGAACACTCATATCCCCTCCGATACAACTTTAACATATGTCATTAACCTTGAAAGTTTTGGCAGTTTTTATATCATGTTTACAGCTACAATGGGATACATTTTTACTATAGTAAAGAGTCCTAAACACCTCAAATTCAATTTTCCGAGAAATAATGTCACTTCTTCATCTGTTCCTTATACATCTTGGTATTCTCATAGGCTTCCTGTGTATTCTCTTTCAAATCATTGAACTGTAGTAATCTTTTTTCCTTTGAATTCTTTTAATTATAGTTATATAAACTGTAGTAATATTTTTTCCGCTGAAATGATGAAAGGCAAAGTAGTGGACTATACTAGGAAGATGTACTTAAGGTTCTTAGGGAGAATTTTCAACTCCAACTCTAAGGTTTCTTCTATTGATGGCACTACGGGCTTCACATTAGTGGTTGTGTCTAGAAACTCAAAACTATCCCTTTAAGCATATTCTTCATGTTAGGCTCACAATAGTCCCTTCTACCACATCTATTCTCTGGTATCAATCAAGGCTAGTCTTGGGGAAACTTCATTGATTACAGAAATTTAAAAATCAACTCATGATCATTTACCCTCGATATGTTTTCCCTTCTACACATCAATCATTACCCTTCAAATGACTAAAAAAGAAAAAAAGTCGGCCAAGAATTACAGACTCATCTTTCTCAATGCCTAAGACAACATAATTAGCAGTGAAGATACACTTGTCCACCACAATCATAACATCCTCTATCAACCCCCTTGGATAAGTCAAAATCGTGTCAGCTAACTACAGGGTCAAGATAGTTGTTTGAACTTCCCATGCTTCCTAAATGGATATGTAGACGAATCAAAATCAATGTCAGATGTTATAGGATGTCGACGAATTAAATTATGGAGAGTCATTATTGCAACCACAATCTTCACATGCTTCCTAAATGGATATGTAGACATGTCTCGAATAACTACCCATTTCATTTCTTCCCCGAACAACTTGGCTAGCCCGTTCAAATTTTGGGATGTAATATCTCGTGTTAATATGTGGCTTAAGAAACTCACGCTGTAGGGAATAGCTAGCATCAACAAAAAATATTTTCTTAAGTATAAAAAGATGCTGTCATACACGTTAGCATATAAACTATGAATTTATTTGACAGCATAAAAAAATTATAATGGTTATTTCACACAACAAAGTCAAAAATCTAACTATAATGTGCGTTGTTTTCCAATACAGCCATCACGACTAGGTAACACATGTTGAAATCGCATGCAATCACAACAGGTACTAGTGCATCAATGTGTTTTGTCAACAACAGTAATGCAGTCCAATAATATGCTTACATTGATGGAGTATATTATACATATATTATAAACTACGATAAATGAGATATACCTTAAAATATGACATGTATCGGGAATCATTCAAAAGTATTGTGTGCTCATAAGAAAAAAATAATAATAATAAATGTATACTGTGATTTGGATTAAAAGTTCACATACCCACTGGTTATATCTAATATTTGTTCGATATGCACATATTTGTTGCTATCTAATAAATGTTTCCTAGGTTTTGTAATAATGATGAGTCAATGTTTTGGTGCTCTATGATGCAAAAGTCAAGGCCTTCCCACTTTAATGTCTCGGTTCTCTTAGATTATCAAATAAATAAAATAAATAAAATCAGATAAAAAAAATCCTTGTGTTTGGTTAGTACCAATTAAGTCCAGATGACAAACAGTCGGCGTTGGTTTGACTTTTCACTCTTCCTTAACATTTTTTATATTATGAAGATTAACATACAAAGGCATATAATAGATAGATCTCAACAAAAATATACTAACAATGTCTGTTAACGCAATTAGATATGTATGTTTNTACATCTTTACAACTTTAAACATGTTTACCTTTTTTCTTTTACATAGGATGTTTAGAGGACTACAACCATAGTGCCGTTTGATTTGATAAAATGTACTCTTCTTTACATAGGATGTTTAGAGGACTACAACCATAGGGCCGTTTGATTTGATAATATAACTGGACACCTTAGAAAACTTAAACTCGTCAGGTCGAGGAGCTTGGAGCTAGCGCAGTGGGCAGCACGGCCATCTTCAATAGCAGAACATGTCTTCCCCAGCAAAACATTTTCCCTTTCCTAGAAATTAAACAACAACCCATAGGTTTTCGAGGTTGTTTGCCTAGCACAACATAAATCCTCTGTCGTCCTTTAGGCATTCGTATAGCTCTGCTGTACGATTTAAGCCCTAACTCGTTCTAGGTTCCGATGTTTAGGCATTCGTATAGCTCTGCTGTACGATCTAAGCCCTAAACTCGTTTTAGGTTCCGAGGCTTTAGGCATTCGTATAGCTCTGCCGTACGATTTAAGCCCTAAACTCGTTCTAGGTTCCGAGGTCGTCGTCCGATACGACGTAAACCCTCATATCTTCTAGGCAATTTGAGTGACCCTGTCACGCAAATATAAGCCCTAATTAAATAAAATTGGCAGGATAAAACACTTTAATATTTTCTTCCTAAAATTGGAGCCAAACCATAGGATAGACTGGGAAGTCACTGAGGTTCTCCTCAGGATCTGTGGCCTCCCCTAGTTTCTCTTCATTTGGATTCCTCAACAATGTTCCAGATTTGAGCCTTTCCCCTTTCACACCTTCTTCGTCCGATTTTGTTGAAAAGTCCTATCTTTTTTNCGATTCTGGCGACCGACAGCTTCTTACGGGCGACCCCCAAACATTCAAACTCTTTTCCCCCCCTTTTAAGCGCCGACAGTTAAAGGCAACCAAGAACCTTTTTTATAAGTTTTGTTGTCTTCTTATAGTGACTGATTTGTTGGTTGGTAAACTGAGTTATCTGAAACCTCACATCTGCATAAAACTGTAATTAATTACTTTTTTATATCAATTTCTACTTGTGTTATGTCTGATGGGATGTTTTTAAAGCATTCAAGAAAAATGAACTCGAGGATTTATGGTACCTCCCGATGACTGCATTGTCACTATTGACTTCAGTGTTCCTGCTAACTTCACGTCAGCCACAAAGCTACGGAAGACAGTTCTACGACGTTTGCAGAGAATCATGGAGAACTGTGACTTTTTCGGTAAGAAGATAGGCTGTAAGATTGCATTGTTGAGAGTGATCAGACATGGAAAGTATCCCTAAAGGACGGCTTAGCTTGTGACATACGTCGTCTGCTTTTAAAAATAAAATTATCATATTATTAAATGTTATTTTAAACATCTTTTTACTAATTCTTGTATTCATGATATTCATTGTTAAGTAAGGTGTATATTTTTTTGTCGTATTTTGTAGTGGATTTTTGCTTCTAAAATATAATCTATATTAGTATGACAGTTTTGTTGCAAACAACATTACTATACAGAAGCAAAATGGTCATTTGTCCAGATACAACTACAGCATAACAATTTTTAAACTGGAAAAAATAAACAGTTAGTTGCTGCCCCAAACAGACCCTAAGTCTAGTTTAAACGGTTCAGATTTGTAGAAAGCAAAAAAAATTCAAAGATCCTAATATGGGAATCAAAAAATAAATTCATTAGAACTTTAAAGAGATGAAAAGTTCATACTCCTGTGATATCATTCCAGAGAATCCTTGATGTTTTACCTATGAGTTCTCTCTAAGTTGTTATTGACAGCCAAGGACAAGTCCTCCTTGTCTATGTCTAGATCATAAGAAGCGTTGAAACCTATATTACAGTTAATGGGCTTAACCATGCAAGGTTTCCCCGGAATCCTCTAGTCGGATGTCTAGGTTGCACTCTCCTACTGCCAATATGTATATTCCATTAAATGATTATATGTTAACCTACTAACTCTTCTCATCAACGATTATAAGTCCTAAATTACAAGGTGTTTTAACTTTTAATTGGCCAGGTCAAAAATAAATTACGATAAAAAAGTTAACCCATTTAAAATTAAATCCAAAGCATAGCTAAAAGACATCTAGGAAAACTCATGAATCAAAATATCAATTTAACACGTCTTACATCACAAGAATATGAAGATTTAGTTACTATGCATGAGGCACAAAAACACAAAGATTTTCATTAAAAACATTAAGAAGAGGGCACATAAAACTCAAAACTAAGCAAATCCCTCCTTGCCATCCTCTCCGTATAATGAAAAGTTCACACAAATCTCTCCCTCACAAACTATAAAAAACTCTCAACGAACAATCTTAGAAATCCTAAGGAAGGGATTGGAGAAAACCCTAAGGTTTATAAAGAACTCCTTAAACTTAAGAGAAAAGAAGCTTCCCACAACTAAGAAGATGCCTTAATTAGTTTCCCGAGTAGCCTTAAATAGCCTGATCCCAAACCACCTCCAACTTCTTGTCAATTAAGCTTTAGGCAGAGCCCAACGTAACTACGCTAAACTTTGGCGTAATTATTGTGCAGGGCAGCATAATTATGTCGCAACCTAGGGCAATTACACCCCCTCCACTGTGCATTCCTTGTTTTGGCGCTCCTTCACTTCGAGAACAGAGCATAATTATGTTGTTTGGGCGACATAAGTAAGCTAGTTTTGTTTTCATCAAACTTCATATTTTGGCTTCTTAAGCACCCGCAACCCATAAAACATAACAAAAACACCTTTTACGAGTATAGAATCATCATAATAAGAAAATACAACATTTATTTTATAAAGAAAAATATCACAAATTCTATCCACATCAATTCTAGTAAACTTACATATTACTTGCCATCAAATAATCTCATATATAAACTTGGATTTATTTAAACAACTTTTGTAGCTCTCAAACTTCATAATTATTAAACAATATTATATAATTTGTAATAAAAGATGTGCAAATATCATTTCATGATTGAATTTGCATTAATCTCTAATAACTTAGTCTTTCTTTAATTCACTTTTGTTGAGCCTAAGTAGATCTCAAAGCATTTAATCTAGTGTGATTAAAATATTTTGTTTATCTTGAAATATTTTTAAGTCAACTAACTATTAGTCAAACAACTCAAAATCACTTAAATTTTTCCTAAATATAATATTTAAGATTTCATAAAGAATGATTTATAGTTTTGTTAATTAGGAAAGGACTTGGACATTAATTTTTTTTATGCTAAACCTGAAGCATCTTCTCAACAACTGGGCACATATTTTTTTCTTTTCTTTTCTTCTAAATTAGGGCCTTGCACAATTTTTTCTACATTTTAGCCCAAAAATGATTTTAATTCCACTAAGAATTATTATATTTGTTCAAAAATTTTTGTTAACGGCTTTAAGTGTTTAATCTTTCCTAATTGATAATTCTCAATTACTTCTTAATAGGAATCCCTGAATATTATAATTCATTCAAACCTTAAGGTTTAAGTAGACTGTTTGAGCAGAAGAATTAAAAGGAAATTATCTTTTATTAATTACATATATTTTCAATTATACTTTTTAAATTATTTTAGGATTCATGTAGAAATAATAGAAGTAAATGACTAAATTATTAGGAGATTAATTATAATCCCCATTCACATTTCTTAAGAAAGTATTATATAGTCTTATCAAATCACTAGGATTCCTATCATTAGTCACTATTCTAAAATTAAGCCAATAGCTCAAATATATAATTTACTTTCAGGCAAATATACATGTATCACTCCCAAACTTATTTTTTATCATATGCATGCCATTTCTTAAAAAAGTATTATATAGTCTTATCAAATCACTAGGATTCCTATCATTAGTCACTATTCTAAAATTAAGCCTATAGCTCAAATATATAATTTACTTTCAGGCAAATATACATGTATCACTCCTTCCCCCAAACTTATTTTCTATCATATGCATGTCAAGGGAAAGAGTGCAAGAAAAGAAAAGAGTATAGTATGTGATAACACGGAATCTAACTTCACTGTAGTGCAAGCAAAACATTACATATCAAGCATATCACAGTAAAACACCTCACACAAGGATATATAGAGTGCATCATAAAATTTCATGAAGAATAACAAGAATGCATAATATCAAAACATAAATTCTACAACACCACATCAAAGTCTAGCACTAGAAATCTAAGTACATCAAATTCAATCATAATCACAATAATACCATACATGACAGAGCAAAAGAAGGAAACTAAATCAGACTCCTGCAACACCATCCTCTGGTCCATCGTCGTCCTCCTCCTCGTCATCCATTTCCTTAACACCCTCGCCATAGATTTAGAATGGTGGCAGAATCGGGAACTACACAACATCTTGTCCAATGTTCCGTTGCGCTTGTCGATACACCTGTTGTGTCGTGAAAGAATTCGCTAACAAGCCTTTTGTTAACAAATTCCAACATTGTAATTGTGGTTTGACGATTCCAAACTCACAAACCTTTTGTTAACAAAAGTGGTGTCTCACTTCCCCGTAATTCTAGGGGTCATGGCCTCAAGAAATGCAAGAGTTTGGTGTAGGGAAGGAAAGCTCGAAGAGGAAGAGAAAAAGTGGAAGCTAAAACTCGAAGAAACAAGGAGGAAAGGGGAAGATCTCACCTAGGATCACTTCTTAGCTCCGATTCTTGATCCTCCGACCATTTTCCCTCTCTCATAGTGGTCTCGTCGAGGGTTGAAGCAAGAGAAACAATTAAGCCTAGGGCATTTGCGAAAGAATGAGGCAGACTAGCAGAAAAATCAAGTTTTTATCATAAAGGTGGCATAGGCATGCCGCTTATGGTGTGGTTACGCAACGCTGGGCAAGAGTACGCCATAAGTGGCAGAAGCTAAAACTCGAAGAAACAAGGAGGAAAGGGGAAGATCTCACCTAGGATCACTTCTTAGCTCCGATTCTTGATCCTCCGACCATTTTCCCTCTCTCATAGTGATCTCGTCGAGGGTTGAAGCAAGAGAAACAATTAAGCCTAGGGCATTTGCAAAAGAATGAGGCAGATTAGCAGAAAAATCAAGTTTTTATCATAAAGGTGGCATAGGCATGCCGCTTATGGTGCGGTTACGCAGCGCTGGGCAAGAGTACGCCATAAGTGGCATAAGCATGCCGACCTCAGGTCTTTTATGATAACCCTAGTTAAGCAACTAACCATACAAAAACACTTCAATATCTATTCTAACACAAAAACAATTTCAAGCAAAACAACACAAAACACACTCAATCGAAGGATAATCTTAGGTTGTCTCTCAACTAGCACTTAGTTTAATGTCTTCAGTCTGACTATACTAGATCTACCATTTAGGATGCCCCAAGATCAAGGCTTTGCTAGGAACACTCATATCCCCTACGAAGTACAACTTTAACATATGTCATTAACCTTGAAAGTTTGGCAGTTTTTATATCATGTTTACAGCTACAATGGGATACATTTTTACTATAGTAAAGAGTCCTAAACACCTCAAATTCAATTTTCCGAGAAATAATGTCACTTCTTCATCTGTTCCTTATACATCTTGGTATTCTCATAGGCTTCCTGTGTATTCTCTTTCAAATCATTGAACTGTAGTAATCTTTTAATTATAGTTATATGAACTGTAGTAATATTTTTTCTGCTGACATGATGAAAGGCAAAGTAGTGAACTCTCCTAGGAAGATGTACTTAAGGCTCTTAGGGAGAATTTTCAACTCCAACTCTAAGGTTTCTTCTATTGATGGCACTACGGGCTTCACATTAGTGATTGTGTCTAGAAACTCAAAACTATCCCTAATGACGCTAGGGCTTGCCTTTATGAATTGAGCATATTCTTCATGTTAGGCTCACAATAATCCCTTCTATCACATCTATTCTCTGGCATCAATCAACGCTAGTCTTGGGGAAACTTCATTGATTACAGAAATTTAAAAATCACCTAATGATCATTTTACCCTCGATATGTTTTCCCTTCTACACATCAATCATTACCCTTCAAATGACTTAAAAAGAAAAAAAGTCGGCCAAGAATTACAGACTCATCTTTCTCAATGCCTAAGACAACATAATTAGCAGTGACGATAAACTTGTCCACCACAATCATAACATCCTCTATCGCCCCCTTGGATAAGTCAAAATCGTGTCAGCTAACTACAGGGTCAAGATAGTTGTTTGAACTTCCCATGCTTCCTAAATGGATATGTAAACGAATCAAAATCAATGTCAGATGTTATAGGATGTCGACGAATTAATTTATGGAGAGTCATTATTGCAACCACAATCTTCACATGCTTCCTAAATGGATATGTAGACATGTCTCGAAGAACTACCCATTTCATTTTTCACACCCCAAATATTCTCTAAATTGACACGCCATTAGAAGAGTTCCATTTATTAAGCATTTCATTTCTTCCCCGAACAACTTAGCTAGCCCGTTCAAATTTTGGGATGTAATATGTCGTGATCATATGTGGCTTAAGAAACTCACTGCTCTAGGGAATAGCCAACATCAACAAAAAATATTTTCTTAAGTATAAAAAGATATTGTCATAGACGTTAGCATATAAACTATGGATTTATTTGACAGCATAAAAGAATTATAATGGTTATTTCACACAACAATATCAAAAATCTAACTATAATGTGTGTTGTTTTCCAATACAGCCATTACAACCAGGTAACACATGTTGAAATCGCATGCAATCACAACATATTGTGTATGTGAGCCACACCTCCTGATATACGCAACTTTTTCATTTTGAGGTACCAGTGCATCAATGTGTTATGTCAACAACAGTAATGCAGTCCAATAATATGCTTACATTGATGGAGTATATTAAACATATATTATAAACAACGATAAATGAGATATACCTTAAAATATGACATGTATCGGGGATCATTCAAAAGTATTGTGTGTGCTCATAAGAAAAAAAAATAATAATAGATGTATACTGTGATTTGGATTAAAAGTTCACATACCCACTGGTTATATCTAATATTTGTTCGGTATGCACATATTTGTTGCTATCTAATAAATGTTTCATAGGCTGTGTAATAATGATGAGTCAATGTCTTGGTGCTCTATGATGCAAAAGTCAAGGCCTTCCCACTTTAATGTCTCGGTTCTCTTAGATTATCAAATAAGTGAAATAAATAAAATCAGATAAAATAAAATCCTTGTGTTTGGTTAGTACCGATTAAGTCCAGATGACAAACAGTCGGTGTAGGTTTGACATTTCACTCTTCCTTAACATTTTTTATATTATGAAGATTAACATACAAAGGCATATAATAGATAGATGTCTACAAAAATATACTAACAATGTCGGTTAACGCAATTAGATATGTATGTTCGATTCTTAACTTTACTTCTTGATTCTTAACTTTACTTCGTATCAAGAAAAATATGATACTATCAACACTCATACAGATCGGAGATTTATTATGCTTAACATTGGCATCGAGAGAATCCAAGCTATTTTAATGTCCTTAATTTAAATTCTATAAGTTTTTTTTTTTGCATGTTATAATTATTTTTAGTTTTAATTAAATTATATACTTAGGTTTTTAACTTTATTTCTTAATTATGATTANTGGGCTTGACTTGGTTCCAGAGGGGGGGAGCTATGTTGTTTTGATTGGCCTTGAAGGGCTCGGTTTGGTTCTGGTATGGGTTGTGTTGGCTCACTTTACCTTCGTTGGCTTTGGTTTTATTTATAGATANGCGCGAAGGGATGTTTTATGTTTGTCAGGAAAGACCCCGGGCCTTACTTTTCCAGGTCTTTCCGATAGGAGTTTCTTGAGAACTGATCCAGTCTCCTTCCTTGGTGTTTTAGATGGATCAGTGTCTCCTCTCTCTCATCTCANTCATGTATAGCATGTTGTACTGCTTCTGCTTCTACCTGCTACTGTCTTTCATGTATAGCATGTTGTACTGCTCCTGTTTTACTTACTATTGCTCCACTTGCATGCTATTGTTCATTCCTGTATTGCACGCTTTACATCTTTACAACTTTAAACATGTTTACCTTTTTTCTTTTACATAGGATGTTTAGAGGACTACAACCATAGGGTCGTTTGATTTGATAATATGACTTGACACCCTAGAAAAATTAAACTCGTCACGTCGAGGAGCTTGGAGCTAGCGCAATGGGCAGCACGGCCATCTTCAACAACAGAACATGTCTTCCCCAGCAAAACCTTTTCCCTTTCCTAGAAATTAAACAACAACCCATAGGTTTTCGAGGTTGTTTGCCTAGCGCAACATAAATCCTCTGCCGTTTCTTTAGACATTCGTATAGCTCTGCCGTACGATTTAAGCCCTAAACTCGTTCTAGGTTCC
>JXCR01138524.1:3990-40233 GCA_002079205.1 Phalaenopsis hybrid cultivar | reverse complement strand
GATGTGAGAATTTAGGTCATGACAAACGACAACCTCAGAATCCTAAGACGAGTTAGGGCTTAGATTGTACAATAGAGATGTATAAAGGCCTAAGGATATGGTTAGGATTTATGTTGCATAAGCAAACAACCTCAAAATCCTATGGCTTGTTGTTTTAGTTCTAAGGAAGGAAATTGGTTTAGCTGAGGAAGATAGGTTTTGCTGTTGAAGATGGCCGTGTTGCCCATAGTGCTAGCTCCAAGCTCCCTGCCGTGACGAGTTTAAATTTTTTAAGGTGTCAAGTTATGATGTCAAATCAAATGACCCTATGGTTAAATTCTTTAAATGTTATGGGCATGTTAAAGTTGATTAGAGAGACACCAGTTAGGATCCTACGGTTCCCTTATTGTTGTATCACTATTTTCTATCGATCTTAGTCCAAATGAATTTACTAAACTCAACTTAATGAGTTCCATACTTTCATTTAGACCGTGAGAAGGCTCAATAGCAATCATAGGTTACCTCCTCCAAGGGATTCCCGATCATTTGATAGAGACATCTTAATTTAGTTGTAGTTGTTGTTCCGTGTGATGTTTGTGATTAAATTTTGAGTTGTCTTATATTTTAAATGTTGTGGCAGTGAATTTTATTTTGATTGATTTTAATTTTGGGTTTGGGTTTTACTTTTGTGGCTATCCTAGCAGTTTTGGTTTTCATGCAGGGTGACATCGTTGTTTAGCATGAAAGTCTTGTAAGCATGAAAGTACAGTGTGAAAAGTATAGAAAAAGGACGGTAATGTAAACTGTAAAAGCATACTTGACGAGTCTTCTTGTTCCACCACCTAAAACTCTAAAATGCATGTAAGGGCATTTTATATGAAGTGAGAAAAAAAAATGTTCTGGTGATCTACCAAATCCTAAATCATATCTTAGTTGGTCCCTATTAGTTTGATTAAGGATGATTATTGTTAAGCAAAATATATTAAGTTTAGTAGACCTCCGAGGTATCCAACAGGTTAGGAGAAAAAGGCAGGTCCATGCTTTCGCCTCACCGCCTGGTGAAAAGCCTCGAGCTCATTTAAACTTATTACATTGCTTAATAATTCATCCTATAACTATCTCCAATGCTCAATGAAAATTGATGTTTCAATTATCTCTAAGGGTAGGGTAATTATCATTTATCGTTCAATTTGAAAATTAAGTAGGTGAAGACCCTTAAATGGGTAAGTTAGTGTTATTAAGACACTTAGCCAATTTTTGTTTTAACTTGGGCTTACAGTGTTTCAAAGGTTTTAAATTTCTATTCATTTTCTAATCCTCATTTAATCAAATTTGATTTAGCTTAGGTCACTACTAAGCCCTGAAGATCCTGGTGGATGTTTTAGTCATTTTGAAAGAGACTAAATTTTAAGTGATAATAATTCATCATCAAAATATTTGAATGTCACTTGAACACCATATAAGAGTATTAAATTAGTGAGTTATTAACACCCAAAGCTATACCCTTAAGTCTAGGATCATTTAATTTGGTTGACTCCCAAAATTTAATCATCTAGGAAATTCCAGATTTATCCTTTAATTGGAAGAAGTGAGATCGATTTCTACCAATTAATCTCTTGTGTTTCAATCATCCAAATCCAAATATGTTAATTGAGATCAAAGGTTGCTCATTTCCTTTTTTGAGTTAAGCCTAAATGTTAATTAAGACTAAATTTCTAAAATTACATTTTGCCCCTAAGGCTCTAATACTTCATAATTAATCAAATTTAATTTAAATGACTTTGGAAGTTGTATCCCACCTCACTCATGGATCAATTAAGACATTAGAGGAGAAAATGTGATTTTTCAAATTTAATTTAATTTATATATTTATTTATATGCAAGAATAGAATTTTTCAAATAAAACTCTATAACTTGACCAAGACAAAGACTAATCACTTCAAATTTTTACTGGAGGTAGACTTAGACTAGAAGAGAACTTATACCAAATTTCATGATTTTTTTATTTCATTTTAATTATTAGAATTATTTTAAGTTCTGGAGTATTTATTAAACACGAAATATTTTAAATGTGGAAAATTAAGTTTTGCATTTTTATTAAATCTCCCTGAGGTCAAGGATCCTAGAGAAACAAATTTTACATATTTCTGATTTTTCTTTGAATTATTAGAATTTTTAAGTGAAAGATTAAGAAAAATTCATTTTTAGCCTTTAAAGATTATTTTAATCTTTAAAATTCAATATCTTCACTTGAAAAATTAAGAAAAATATTCTAATTGCTCCTGAGTGCTTAGCAAACAATTTAGAATATTTCCATAAATTTTATCAATGTTGTGATTTCTATTAATTTTTAATTATTTAAATATTAAATATTAAAGAAAGGCTTAAAAATGAAAATTTTATTTTAATTACAAATTTATTTTTAGAAAATTCATCTGATCACGGAGAACTCTAAAAACTAATTTTTATAATTTCTTGAGTTATATTTTAATTGTTAAAAATCATTTTAGTGTTAAAAATGACATTTAACTTAAAAATCAATTTGAGTTATCAAATGAGCTCCAAATATTTTGAAATTTTTATGGGAAGTTCTCTGAACTTTGATTCTTATTAGAGATTAAAAATTAAGTCATTTAGATGTCTATATTTCTGAAATTAATTTTCTTTGTGTTCAAGGGTTTGGTGAAAGTTAAGTGTATTCTTAATGACTTAGCCCATGACATATTTTTCAAAGAGTTCTCTGGCCACAATAAACCTTCTAAAATTTTCTTGGAATTTTCTAAGTAACATGGTAGTTTTTATGATTAATTTATTCAAATAATAAACATAAACTTGAAAAATTTGGATCTCTATCTAGAGATATCCTTTGACTTTGAGAAAATCAAAGAATGTTCCCTAAGACAGAGGAAACAACATGCCAAAATTTCAAGCCATGGTGAAATATCTACATGCATGGAGAATTAAAAGCCTCAAAACAGTGTTTAATTAATTAAAAATAAAATGTGCAACACATAAAATTAAAATTATTTTCACATTTTTCTCTTTTGTTCACTAAGCAAGAGGGTATTTTTATTTTATTTTTATGAATTTTCTACACCAAGATATAAATTTTTGAAGTTAGGGATTTTTTTCAATTTATTTAGTTCCCTATTTATCTATTTAAAAGCACGGCGCCACTTCATCTTAGGTAGCTCCGAACGTAGACCCGGCGTGCTCCCATTTATTGCACTTTTTACCTTGGCATACCACGCGGCCTGCAGTTCACGCGAGAGTTCCTCCAGCTAGATCTCTTCTGTTAATGAGATATACCCACGATCGGACGGCTCCCCGTCATCGTCCCCAATTAGGCTAACCCAAGAACAGTCCAAAATAAAACCTTAAGATCTTCCTCTATACTCAATCAAATCTCGTAGGGTTTGGTCCTATGGACTCGTCTAAGTGTGACGAACACATCCATACGTTAAACATGCTATTAAATTAATTCTAATTAAATGAAAAATCAAAATAGGCTCGAGAAGAGGGGAAGTTCAATACCTTTGCTCTGAGAAGGAAAGCTTTAATCAGAGGTGCTCGGCATGTTTGTAGAGGTCTAAGGAGGCTAAGGATTGAGGCTTTGGTCGTGGTGAAAGGTCTAGACCCAAATTCGATCAAGGCCGGATTTGGGTGTTGGTCTTGAGCTATCTTAGAGCCTTTGTATAAGGGGGATTTGATAAGGGTTTGTCTTAGTTCTGTGTGGTGATGGTGTGGGTGAGTTTAATTTGATTTTGGTGCACTGTGGAGGTGTGGTGGAGAATGTCCTGTCCCAGGCAAGGATTTGAGCTAAAAAATGGAACTCCAACATGGGGAATTAGGGCAATTCTCGACGTTATTTTTGGTTTTGATGGGGTTGCCCCAAAGAAGCTGTAGGTCACCAGAACCGAAATCCCATTACCCACTTTGAAAGGACTTTTTAATTTACATTTATATTTAGTTTTAGAAAAATATGAAGTCAAACTGATCCCATATTTTTCATAGTTTAAATGAAAGAGCATTGTACCTCGAATCATGTATCCATCCCGAATGACAAACACAAGATTTGAGGATGAGTCTCGATCAAATAAACTTAAGAATATATGACATCCGTTTGGTCTGTGAAACCTTTATATTTGCCGATAAGTTCTCCTGCTTAATATAAAGAATTACATTGGGTTTATATTAAGGTGGGTTTGGACATGCTTCCTATAAGGGTAAGCCCCTATAGTTAATTACATCTCAAATGACCAAAGTTGCCTAAGAAGACTCTCGATAAAAATTAAGAAATTTTATCTTCAAGGAATTTCAAAGGGTAGAACGTTTCAATGAGATCAGACGTAGAGGTGTGAAAAGGGGATTTGCTCAAATTTAGAACATTTTGTTGTAAAGTCCAAAGGAGGAAGAACTATGGACCTCATGGATCCAGAGGTGAACCTTGGTGACTTCCCAAGCTATCCTAATGTTTGGATTCAATTTTTAGGAGAAATATTTAAGTGTTTCATCGTGCCAATTTTATTAGTTAGCGCTTACGTTTGTGTGAAACGATCACACAAATAGCCTGAAAGATGTGAGGATTTATGTCGTAACAAACGACAACCTCAGAATCCTAATACGAGTTAGGTCTTATATTGTATAACAGGGCTATACAAATGCCTAAAGATAAGGTGAGGGTTTACGTTGCATAAGCAAGCAACCTCAAAGTCATATGGCTTTGTTTTTTAAGTCTAGGGAAGGAAGATTGGTTTAGCTGGGGAAGACAGGTTTTGCTGTTGAAGATGGTCGTGCTGCCCACCGTGCTAGCTCCAAGCTCCTTACCGCGACGAGTTTGAGTTTTCTAGTGTGTCAAATTATAATGTCAAATCAAGTGGCCCTATGGTTGAAGTTCTTTAAATTTTATGAGGGCATATTAAAGTTGATTAGAGCGACACCGGTTAGGATCCTTCAGTTTCCTCGTTCCGGCACCACTATTTCCTATTAGATTCACTTAGTCTGAATGAACTTACTATACTCGACTTTATGAATTCCATAATTTCATTTAGACCGTGGGTCCAAATGAATTTACTAAACTCAACTTAATGAGTTTCATAATTTCATTTAGACCGTGAGACCTCGTTACTAAACTCAACTTAATGAGTTCCATAATTTCATTTAGACCGTGGGAAACTTCATTAGCAATGTAAGGTTACCTCCTGAATTCCATAATTTCATTTAGACCGTGGGTCCAAATGAATTTACTAAACTCAACTTAATGAGTTTCATAATTTCATTTAGACCGTGAGAGCCTCGTTAGCAACCGTAGGTTACCTCCTCCGAGGGGTTCCCGATTTTCTTTAAATCGTGAGAAGCCTCACCGTAGGTTACCTCCTCCGAGGACCATAATTTCATTTAGACCGTGGGAAGCCTCGTTAGCAACCGTAGGTTACCTCCTCCGAGGACCATAATTTCATTTAGACCGTGGGAAGCCTCGTTAGCAACTGTAGGTTACCTCCTCCGAGGGATTTCCGATCATCCGATAGAGACGTATTAATTTAGTTACAATTGTAGTTTCGTGTGATGTTTGTGATTAAATTTTGAGTTGTTTTATATTTTGAATGTTGTGGGGGTGAATTTTATCTTGGTTGATTTTAATTTTTGTTTGGTTCTGGTTTTGTGGCTATCCCAATAGTTTTAGTTTTCCATGCAAATTTGTATAAGCACAAAAGTATAACATAAAAGTATAAGAAAGACAACGCTATAAACTGTAAAAGCGTACCTAGCGAGTCTTCTCGTTCCACCACCTGAAACTTAAAATGCATGTTAAGGCAGTTTTTGGAGAGCAGGAAAAGTAATGTTTTGGTAGTTTTCCTAACCCTATGACATATTTTGGTGGGTCCTTAGGAGTTTAATTAAGGATGATTTAGTCAAGCAAAACATAATAAGCTTAGTAGATCTTCAAGATATCCAACAGATCTAAAGAAAGAAGCAGGTCCGTGCTACTCTCTCGCTACCTGGTGGAAAATCCCGAGTTCTTTTAAATTGATTATTTTGCTTAATAATTTTCTCACCAACTGGTGAAAAGCCTCAAGTCCATTTAAACTTATTATGTTGCTTAATGGTTCATCTATACTAGTGAAAAGCCTTGAGTCCGTTTAAACTCATTATGGTGCTTAATGATTCATCCTGAAAATACCCGGTGAAAAGCCTCAAGTCCATTTAAACTTATTATATTGCTTAATGGTCCATCCTGTAAATACCTGTACTCTTGAGTCCATTTAAACACATTATGTTGCTTAATGGTTCATCCTGTGAATACCCTTATTACTCAGCGAACATTGATGTCTCAATTATCCCTAAGAATAGGGTAATTATCACTTGTGATTCAATTTAAGAAATATGTGGGTGAAGACCCTTAAAGAGGCAAGTTAGTGTAGTTGGAACACTTAGCCAAATTTTTACCCTAATTAGGCTTGTAGTGTTTGAAAGATGTTTTAATTTTCAATGATATTTACTTTTATTATCCTCATTTAAATGAAACTTGATTTAGCCTAAGTCACTACTAAGCCCTTAAGACCTAGGTGAGTGTCTTAATTAGCTTTAAAATGATCTAGCTTTAGGTGATCATGATTCATGATTTGAATTTTATTTGAAAATCAAAATAGGGGTATTAAATTGATTAATTATTAACTTCAAAAGTTATACCTCTAAGTCCAAGATTCATTTTATTTTAATAAACTTCCAAATTTTAATAATTTAGAAATTTATTAACTTATCTTTTTCAATTAAGAAAATGAGATTGGTTTCTACCAATTAACCCTCTTGTATTTCAGACATCAAAGAGATTGATTAAGATTTGAGGTTACCCGTTTCCCTCCTTAAATTAAGCCTAAAAGTTAATTAAGGCTGAATTTCCCAAATTACACATTTGCCCCTAAGGCTCTATCACTTCATAATTTGTCAAATTTAATCCAAATGACTTTAGAATTTTTATCCTACCTCATTCATGGGACAATTAAGACAACATAGGAGAAAATGTTATTTTTCAAAATTTAATTTAATTTATATGATTATTTTCATGAAAAAAATAGGATTTTTCAAAGAAAATTCCTAACTTGACCAAGGTAAGCCCTAATCCCTTAAAATTTTTACTGGAGGTAACTCTAGAACAAAGAAGCCTTTAGACCAAATTTCATGACTTTTTGAATTTTATTTAAATTATTACAATTATTTTAATTTTGGAGTATTTATTAAATATAAAATATTGTAAATGGAGAAAATTAAGTTTAGTATTTTTTAAAAGTCTCCCTAAGGTTAGAAAACTTAGAGGAGAAAATTTTATATTTTTTTGGATTTTATTTGATTTATTGGAATTATTTTAATGAAAACTCATTTTTAGCCTTTAAAAATCATTTTTAAGCTTTAAAATTCAATATCTTTATTTAGAAAATCAGGAAAAATATTCTAATTATTCTTGTGTACTTAGGAAGCCATTTGGAACATTTCCATGAGTTTTATTGTTTTAGTTATTTTTAGGGATTTTCAATGATTTTAAATATTTAAAAATATGCTGAAAATGAAGTTTTTATTTTAAATATTATTTTATTTTTAGAAAATACCCCTGATCACAGAGAATTCAAAAAAATTAAGTTTCATAATTTTTTTAGTTGTATTTAGATTTTTAAAAATCATTTTGGTGCCAAAAATGTTATCTATCTTTAAAAATCAACTTAGGCTATTAAATGAATTCAAAATGTTATTAAATTTTTATAATGATTTTTATGGACCCTAAGCCACAGTGGAGATAAAAAATCAAGTCATTTGAATGTTTCTATTTTCCAAAATTAATTATCATAATAATTTAGTGTTCATGAAAATTAAGTATATTTTAAATGACTTGACCCATGGAATTATTTTCAAAAGCTTCTCTAATCATTGTGGACCTTCCAAAATTTTCTTGCAATTTTCTAGTCAACATGCTAATTTTCATGGTTGTTTTAAGTAAATAATGTGCAAAAACTTGAAAAATATGGATCTCTGTATAGGGTCTTCCTCTGACTTTGGAAAAATCAGAGGATATTTCCCTTGATAGAGGCTACAATATGCCAAAATTTCAAGCCAAGGTGATGTGTCAAGATGCATGGAGAATCAAATGATTACAAATAATGTTTAATTAATTAAAAATAAAATATGCATCAAATCAACTTGAAATTTATTCCACATTGTTCTCCTCTATTCAGTGAACAAGAGGGTTTTTTTATTTCATTTTTATGATTTTTATACACAAAGTTATGAATTTTCTAAGTTAGGGGTATTTAAATAAATAGGAAAAAAGCCCTATTTATCTTTTTAAACCACGTGTGCCACCTCAACCTACGACGGCTCCGAGGCTTTACGTGGTCCGCTTCCATTTGACGTCGCCATCCACCTCAGTGCTGACTTGGTCCGCCATTTATGTCCCAAAGCATCGTCCGGCTCGATCTCCTCCGTCCATTTGATACACGCTCGATCAAACGGCTCCCCATCATCATCTCTGATAGAATGATCCCTTAACCGTCTACACTAAAACCTTAAGATCTCAGCCTAGACTCAACCAAATCACGTCGGCTTTGGTCCTATGGACTCCTCTGAGTGAGACGAACACATCCATATGGTAATCATGCAATTAAGTTAAGCCTAATTAAAAGGAGAATCGAAATAGGCTCGGGATGAGGTGAGGTTTTATACCTTTGCTCTGAGAAGTGAAGCTTCGATCAGTGGGTCTTGGCACGTTCGTTATGATCCAAAGAGGCTATGGATTGAGTCTCTGGTCTTGATGTAAGGCCTTGGTATGAATTCGATCAGGACTGGATTTGGGTGTTGGTCTAGAGCTATGATAGAGGCTCTGTGGAAGGGGGATTTTATGGGGCTTTGCCTTCTTTCACTGTTGTAAAGGTGTGGGTAGAGTTAATTTGAGTTTGGTTGACTGTGAAGGTGTATTGGATTCTGTCTTGGTTTCCGGCAAGGTTTCAAGCTTAAAATTGAGCTCAAGCAGTGAGAATTGATGAGGGAAAGTGGTTGGAATGCACTGAGAGGATCTTAGGGAAGCTTTGTGTGAAGATTGGAGAGGCCTCAATAAGGAAATTTCAGCAGACCTCCCATGGCCGTGGAGGCGAGTTTTTATAAAAATGATCATGGGGATGGCTCGCAGTGCATAAGTTTGGGTGCATTGTGGTGTTTAGGTGGAGGGCAGAGGAGCTCCATCAATTGGTTTGGCTAAGCTGGCTTATAGATTTGATTTGGGTGAGGTGTCATGGGGTTGGCTCTTGGTTTTGAGCTTTTTTGGCCACTAGGCTGGCAGGCCGGCCAGTGGGAGGTGGCTAGGAGCTCAGGGAACCCGGGGGAATATGTCACAACAATTTACTGCAATAATACCTAATTTTGGTAAGGATATCTTAAGCACATGCATTTTTGGAAATAATATCCCTAAATTTGTAGGACCTTTGGTCCATGGCTTGATTTACGTGGTTTCATGGTGTTTGGACTGGTCACTAAGTTNTGATTTACGTGGTTTCATGGTGTTTGGACTGGTCACTAAGTTCAACTAGTGGCTGTGATGGAGTTAATTTGGTGACTTTAGGGTGGTTAGGTCACATTTAGTGCATGGGTCCAAGTGGGTGCAAATGACCAAAACTTGGGTTTGGGCAAGGTTATCAATGTCAATTGGCCCAAATTAATGTTGTATTTGGTGTAGATGATCATAAGGAACAACTTTGGTGAAGAATGGAAGTAGTTTTATGCTCAATTGAAGGGTCAATTTGCGGGAAGTTTGACATTTAGTCAATTTGGTCATGCTGGACTAGGCTTGGGTCTAGCTTGGGATAGCCTTAGGCTAAGTCCAAATTGATTATTGTAAATGGTGAACAGGAACCCTATGAAGAGTCAGCCTTGGGATAAGTCCAAATTGATTATTGTAAATGGTCAATAGGGACCTCGTGAAGAGTTTCTGCGGTTAGCCTTGGGCTAGGTTCAAATTGATTGTTGTAAATGGTTAATAGGGACCTCATGAAGAATTTCCAAGATTAAATTGGATGCCAATTTTGGGGTTAAGGCAATCAATTGGGTGAAATTTGGGGACTTAGCCAATTTGAGGCTAAATTTGGGAATTTTTTATTTAAGCCGAAATCAAATGGATTTGAGGCTTCACAAAAAACAATTTATGGTTGATTTTGATGTATAAGAATGTTATAAGGATTTTTCAACATTAATTGGGGCCAATTAACTAGACCATGGGTTCAATTTGATGAGATTATGTCATATGGTCAAAATTGGGATTTTGACCTAAATCAAAATTAGGCTCAAATAATGGGCCAATTATGCTTGGATTTCATCTAGATTGGTAATATCAAGAGTGAATTTGATTTTAGGATTGAAATTGGGGCTAATTGATATCAAATTGATGGACAATTGGGTTGAATTTGGGGAAATTTGGGCCCTTAAAGGCAAATTTGGGCATTTTTGTTAATGGTGGTCTAATTGGCCAAAATGGCTCATGTGATAGTTCAGAAAAATGAAATTGGGAGTATTTGGGATTTATTGAGATTTTCTGGGAATTTTTGGAATTTTTTAAATTTTGGGCTATGGAGGGGTGGGTATTTTGGTAATTTGTGGGTGTTTAGGGGTAAAAGGCCAAGATGGGTATTTTGGTAGATTTGTGGTACCAACCATCACCAACAAGCCATGAACCAATGGGAACCCCATTTTGGATCCTCTATATAGTGGTCTTAGTGGTAGGTTTAGGGAACCATCTACATGAGTATCCCAAAAAGATCAAGGGACCTAGGCTAGAAAATTGAGTTTAGGGTTGTGAGTGAATGTGAGTCTAGATGAGTGTAGTGAGTGCCTTACCTCAAGACCAACACCCATGGTCAATCCTAAGGTCCAGCAGTCCTAAGGGTGACTCATCTTAAGTTTCCCTTATAGTGACCCCACCTACTAAGTGTTAGAGGTTAGGACCAATATATGGAACTTCAAGTTGAGTAAAAAAGATGGTAGAATTTCTAATGGTGAGGGTTTCATGTCTAATTTTTTAAGAATAGTCAATACGAAAGTACTATGGCTAGACCTTAGGCTACTAAAGAGGTAAAACTAAACCTCAAGCAAAAGTGAGGTCAACAACAATGAAGTGGTTGGGTTGCACTATGGAGGTCTCAAGGAAACTCAGGGAGTGATTTCAGAGGGTATCCTTAAGAAATTTTTAGTACACCTTCCATTTTCATGAGGTGGAGGTTTTATAAAGTTGGCTTAGGGTGGCTGTGTGGGCCAATTGAGAGGTGTAAAATGATGCTTATGTGGAGGGCAGAGAATCTCTAAATTTAAAATGGGACGAGGTGGCCTCAACTTTTGAATTGGGTTTAAATTTTGAGTGGTGGCTCATGGTTTTGGCTCCGTCGGTGACTAGGCCAGCCAGCAAGGCTAGGGGAGGTGTCCAGGAGGTCAGGTGAGCTAGGGGAATCTGTCACAACAATTAATTTGGGAAGGTGTCTAATTTTTGCAAAAATCCCTTAGGCTTAAGCAATTTTGGAAGTAAATCCCTTGATTTGGGGGTCTTTTGGTGCATGCCTCATTTGGGTGGTTCCATGGGTTTAGCCTGGTTAATAAGGTCCAAAATTTGGTTGTGGTGGTTTTTGGTTGACCAATATGGCTAGATTGGGTCAACTTTTGGTGAAGGGGTCCATGTAGGTCAATTTGGCTAAAGCTTTGGTTTGGGCTTGGCTAGCCATGAGCTTGAGCCTAATTGATTGATGAACATTGTGTAGATGACTGTAATTAACATTTTTGATGAAGGATTGAAGTGATTTTGAGTTAATTGGAGGTTAAATTTGAAGGATTTTGGAATTTTGGTCAATTTGGGTATGTTCGCTAGACTTGGGTCCAGATTGGCCTAGGCTTGGGCTAAGTCCAAATTGATTATTGAGAATGGTTAATAGGAGTGTAATGAAGAGTTTTCAATATAAATCGAATGTCAATTTTGGGGCTAAGGCAATCAATTTTGTGGAATTTTGAGACATGGCCAATTTAGGGCAAAATTGGGGATTTTTGGACTTAGAACAAAATTAAATGAAATTAAGGCTTCACCAAGGCCAATTTAAGATCAAGTTTGATGTGTAGGAGTGTTATGAAGAGTTTTATTCATAAATTGTGTTAAATTGAGTAGGCTATAGGTTGAATTTGGTGAGATTAAGTCATATGGCCAAAATTGGGGGTTTGATTTAGATCAAAATTAGGCTCAAAGATTGGGCCAATTGAGCTTGGATTTGGTTTAGCCTGGTCATATGGAAAGTGAATTTGAGTTTAGAATTGAAATTGGGGGAATTTGAGACCAAATTGATGGACATTTGAGGTGAATTTAGGAAATTGGGCCTTTAAAGAAAATTTAAGGGTTTTAGTTAAAATGGTCAAATTGGTTAAATTGGGTCATGTGGTAGTTGAGAAAAATGATATTGAGAATATTTGGAAGGATTTTGGTAATTTTTGGGATTTTTTGGAATTTTTGAAATTTTGGTCTAAGGAGGGGCATTTTGGTAATTTGGCAATTTATTGGTGATTTTGGGAAATTTGGATGTTTTCAAAAGGTTTGAAATGATTTTTGAACAAATTTGGGTATTTTAGGTAAATTTGGGAATTTTGGCAAAATTTAGGGTTTCATGTGTACTTAGGTAATTTGTGGAAATTTAGTGGAAAAATGCCAAGTTGAGTATTTTTGGTAGAATTGGGGTGCTAACCATAAAAAATGATCTATGGACCAATGGAAACCCCATCTGGGTCCTCTATGTACTGGTCTTAGCTAAACCTTAGCCTAGCGCTAGTGGGTTTAATGGACCATCTACATGAGTCTCCGAAAGAATTAAGGGATGAAAGCCAAGAAATTTTGGGTTTGTATTTATGAGTGATTGTGAGTGAGGTGAGTACCTTAGGTCTCGACCAACACCTAGGGTCAACTCTAAGGTCAAGTAGTCCTATGGAAACTCTCATTGGGTCCCCCATATTGAACCCACATAATAAGTGCTAGAGGTTAGGATCACTATATGGAACTTCAAGTTGAGTAAAGAGGAGTTTGGGTTAAGGCCTCCCAAAATTGCGCGACCATTTTATTAAATTCCTTCTCCAACATGGTGCTCGATGGAGAATCCTTCTTTGGTTGCTCATTTGTGTTTGTTGAGGGAACTTCTCTTCTTTCATCTGTAATATGTATAATTTCTGGTTGGTTGATCTCTGGAAAAGCTAACTGTGGGGGTTGAGATTGTCCTTAAAATATGGCCATAACAGTCATGGTTGCGGCCATCTCTTCTATCCTTTTCTCTAGTTGGCTGACTTGTTCGTCCCTTAGGAGGATAGCCCTACACAGCTCAACTACGACGTTCTCTTCGACGAGAGGTTGAGCCTCACGAGCAGATATAGCGGCTATGGTTTCAATGCATGGACATCCATGAACTCTTCATCGATGTAATCATTATAGTCAAAGTATTCATCATCATCAATGGAGACTCCATGTTCCCGAGCCAACTCAGAAATCTTGACTCTGAGCTTTCCAAATTTTCCTTCAATTATTGATTCTTGAATTGCCTTAAGATCTGGAGGACCCTGCTGGACTTCCTCCTCTTGTTCTTTCATCTCGCTGGAAATTGCTACGATAATGTGAGATACTTTGGATCCTGGCTTAATCCCATGATCTTGCCCTGCGGGCTCATTGGAATGTATCAGTACAATGACCTTGGGTACCCACACCTTCCTCTTTGATGGTGATGTCTTGAGACTAAGTGTCTCAGTAGAAACATCGGTATGTTAAAGAGAAGTATGCTCCCCATGGTGCAAATCGACTACAGTATTGGGTAATTTCTTCATATTTTTTTATGAAACTTTAGCAATATCCTTATAATGGGTGATCGATAGAATTCTTGAGCCTAGACATAACTTGGCTAGTTGACGACCTGCGGTCCTAGTGACAATAGAATCGGTGCAAACTATGGTAGTATCAACTCTGCTCCCTAAGCGGAGCCAGACATGAATACGAGCAGGCAAAGCTTTAATTGATTTATGAGATCGTCTGACAGATTGATGTCTCTTAAGATTTCTTTCTTTATGTGAGGGGATACTGCATGTCCCACTCATTTGAGTAGTTCACTAACTGAGCAACCTTCCTTGGCAGCTAGCCTCTTGAAAACTGAACTGACTCGGGTGGTAGGAGTGGACTTCTTTCGCTCCTCACCACGTACATGAAGTGATGGTAAAGTAGCAACAATTTTTGGGATACTCTCGTACCCATTGTTACCCATTAAAGGATGGAATCTACTTCCTCGTAGGAGTGGATATGTTTCCAGTAATCTTGACTCATCTCGGTGAGGATCTTCCTCAATAGGTATCTCCTTAGTAGCCTAGGTTTTAGTAGCCCTCTGAACCCTCCTATTACGGTTTCTCCTTTAGATTTGAGTTAGCGGTGTAGTCTTTGGACTTGATCTAATTTTAAATACTGATGGCAAGACAACCAATCCCTCAATCAAATCTTTAATGATCATAACTTCTTTTCCCTTAGCAGTAGTGGGAACATCATGCTAGGTAGTTTCCATTGCGACTGTAGTTGTCTTGGCCTTCTTATAAGAAGGAAAGTATTGAAGAGAGTTTAGGTTGAATTCAACAGATGACTCTTAAACTTCTGGAGTGGTGACTTTCATTACGACGAACGGGACTTTCCAGAGGATGACCTCGAGATCTTCAAATCCGGTTTCGAACTTAATGGTAGAAGCGACATTGCGGGCTTCATGGCTTGTCGGCAACTTGCAAGAAAAAGTCAGTGTTGGGCACGCCATTGTAGCAACTTTAAAAGATAAAGCTTTGGGGTTAGCTCTTTGGCCAAAAACTCGTAATCTTAGTGCAAGCACTAAAATTTAATAGAGGTCGATCTGTAGTCCGGGTAAGTTCTTTTTTTATTTAGTTTATGGGGGTTTTAAAATTTTAGTATGTTTTTTCTTAATTTAGTTTATGGGGTTTTTAAAATTGTAGTAAAAGTAGTTTAAAAGTAGAAAATTTTGATTAATATAAGAAAATTTTAAAAGAGCGTGCAGCATGACGCAATTCGATTCAATTTACAAAATAGAAAATTAATGTCGAAAAGGAGATGTGAAGTGTTTAAGACCCAGTGCGCGACCAACTTAACAGCGCACAATGCCCAGGTGGAACTAGTTCACCAACACACCTATTGGGGTCCGACCCCACATGAAGATTAAAAAGTCTTTAATGGCCTCCTGAACCCCTCTATTCAAAGGTGGTTAAACAGACAGTCCTGAAGTTTGAAGAGTTGACCGTACTTTCCCAAGGCAGAAATGGGTAAAGTATGTCAATGGAAGAAGAGTATTTTGGTCCAAGAGGGGCATGGACACATTACCGATGCGTGAAGTAATATTTTCTGATTTAAAAGGAGAGAAAAGCTTGTCCCCAGCGGAATTGCCATAATCTGTCGGCACTATTTTTTGTTAGAGAAGTTGCCCGTTGAAATATGTTGGCCACCGGAATCAAAATTCCATTGTCCGCTTCGGAAGGAAATTTTAATTTACATATCTATAAGTTTTCAAAAAAATATGAAATCAAACTAACCCCATATTTTTTATAGTGTAATGAAAGAGCACTGTACCTCAAACCATGTATCTATCCCAAAGGATAAACACAAGACTTGAGGAAAAGGCTCAATTAAATAAACTAAGAAATATATGACATCCATTTGATCTGCGAAACTATTTTATTTACAGATAATTTTCCTTATTTAATATGAAGAATTAAATAGGGTTTATATTAAGCTGGGTTTGGACTAGCTTCCTATAAGGGCAAGCCCTTATAGTTAATTACATCTTAAATGACAGAAGTCACCTATAAAACTCTTGATAAAAATCAGGAAAGATTATCTTCGAAGAGGTCAAAAGGATAAGACTTTTCAACGAGATTGGACAAAGAGGTGTGAAATGGGAATGACTCAAATTTGGAACATTTGTTGTAGAATTCAAAGGAAGAAGAACTAAGGGATGTCACAGATCCGAAAGAGAACATCGGTGACTTCCAAGTCTATCCTATTGCTTGACTTTAATTTTGTGGAGAAATTTATTTAAGTGTTTCATCCTGCCAATTTTATTAGTTAGGGCTTGCATTCATGTGAAACGATCACACAAATAGCCTGAAAGATGTGAGGGTTTAGGTCGTGACAAACGACAACCTCGGAATTCTAAGATGACTTAAGGCTTAGATTGTACAGTAGAGCTGTACAAAGGCTTAAAAATAAGGTGAGGATTTATGTTGCATAAGCAAACAACCTTGAAATCCTATGGCTTGTTGTTTTAGTTCTAAGAAAGGAAATTGGTTTAGCTGGAGAAGACTTATTTTGCTGTTGAAGATGGTCATACTGCCCACAGTGCTACCTCTAAGTTCCTTGTCGTGATGAGTTTATGTTTTCTAGGGTGTCAGGTTATGATGTCAAATCAGATGACCATATGGTTAAAGTTCATTAAATGTTATGGGGCATGTTAAAGTTGAGTAGAGAGACACCGGTTAGGATCCTACGGTTCCCTCATTCTGGTACCACTATTTTCTATTGGATCCATTTAGTCCAAATGAATTTATTAAATTCAACTTAATGAGTTCCATACTTTCATTTTGACCGTGGGAAGCCTTGTTAGCAACCATAGGTTACCTCCTTCATGGGATTCCTGATCAATCCATAGAGACGTCTTAATTTAGTTTTAGTTTTTGTTTTGTGTGATGTTTGTGATTAAATTTTTAGTTGTCTTATATTTTGAATGTTGTGGCGGTGAATTTTATCTTGATTGATTTTAATTTTGGCTTTGGGTTTTAGTTTTGTGGCTCTCCTAGCCGTTTTGGTTTGCATGCAGGGTGACATCGTTGTTTAGCATGAAAGTACATTATGGAAAGTATATAAAAACGATGGTATTGTAAACTATAAAAGCGTACTTGATGAGTCTTCTCGTTCTACCACTTGAAAATTAAAAATGCATCTAAGGGCATTTTATTTGAAGCGAGAAGAATAAGGTTCTGGTGCTCTACCAAATTCTAAATCATATCTTGGTGGGTCCCTATTAGTTTGATTAAGGATGATTTTTGTTAAGAAAAACATATTAATTTTAGTAGACCTCCGAGGTATCCTACAGGTCAGGAGAAAAAGGCGGGTCCATGCTTTCCTCTCACCGCCTGGTGAAAAGCCTCGAGCTCATTTAAACTTTTTATGTTGCTTAATAATTCATCCTGTAAATATCTATAATGCTCAATGAATGTTGATGTTTCAATTATCCCTAAGAGTAGGGTAATTATCATTTATCATTCAATTAGAGAATTAAGCAGGTGAAGACCCTTAAAAGGGCAGGTTAGTGTTATTAAGACAATTAGCCAATTTTGGTTTTAACTTGGGCTTCTAGTGTTTCAAAGGTGTTTTATTCACTTTTCTAATCCTCATTTAATCAAATTTAATTTAGCGTAGGTCACTACTAAGCCCTCAAGATCTTGGTGGATGTTTTTGTCATTTTGAAAGAGAATAAATTTTAAGTGATAATAATTCATCATCAAAACATTTAAATGTCACTTGAACACTAGATAGGGGTATTAAATTAGTGAGTTATTAACACCCAAATCTATACCCCTAGGTATGATCATTTAATTTGGTAGACTCCTAAATTTTAATCATCTAGGAAATTTCAGATTTATCCTTTAATTGGAAGAAGTGAGATTGGTTTCTACCAATTAATCCCTTGTGTTTCAATCATCCAAATATGTTAATTAAGATCGAAGGTTTCCCATTTCTCTTTCTTGAATTAAGCCTAAATGTTAATTAAGGCTAAATTTCTAAAATTACACTTTTGCCCCTAAGGCTCTAATAGTTCATAATTCATCAAATTTAATTCAAATGACTTTAGTATTTGCATCCCACCTCACTCATGGGTCAATTAAGCAGAAGAGAAAATTTGATTTTTTAAATTTTATTTTAATTTATATATTTATTTGTATGCAAGAATAAGATTTTTCAAAGAAAATTCCATAACTTGACCAAGGCAAAGCATAATCACTTGAAATTTTTACTAGAGGTAGACTTAGACTAGAGGAACACGTAGATCAAATTTTATGGTTTTTTGAGTTTTATTTTAATTATTAGAATTATTTCAATTTCTCAAGTATTTATTAATTACAAAATATTTTAATTGTGGAAAATTAAGTTTTGCATTTTTATTAAATCTCCCCGAGGTCAAGGAACCCAGAGAAACAAATTTCACATTTATTAAGGAAATGGAGAATGGTAAATATGAATGTCATGAAGAGTTTTCAACCTAAATTGGGTGTCAATTGTAGGGCTAAGGCAATCACTTTGGTGAAATTTTGAGACATGACCAATTTAGGGCAAATTTGGGGCTTTTAGGAATTAGATCAAAATTAAATGAAATTGAGGCTTCACCAAGACCAATTTATGGTTAAATTTGATGTGTATGAGTGTTATGAAGAGTTTTAAACAAAAATTGTGGCAAATTGAGTAGGCTTTAGGTTCAATTTGGTGAGATTAAGTCATATGGGTAAAATTAGGGGTTTGATTTTGATCAAAATTTGGCTCAAAGCATGGGCCAATTGAGCTTGGATTTGGTTTATATTGGTCATATGAAAGGTGAATTTGAGTTTATAATTGAAATTAGGGGAAATTGGGACCAAATCAATGGACATTTGAGGTGAATTTAAGGAAATTGGGCCTTTAAAGGAAATATTGGGGTTTTGCTCAAAATAGTCAAATTAGTCAAATTACATCATGTGGTAGTTGAGAAAAATGAAATTGGGAATATTTGGAAGGTTTTGGGTTTTTTTTGGAATTTTTGAAATTTTGCGTTAAGGAGGGGCATTTTTGTAAAATGACAATTTTTTGGTGATTTTGGGTAATTTGGATGTTTTCAAAAGGTTTGAAATGATTTTTGAACAAATTTGGATTTTTTGGGTAAATTTTGGAATTTTGGCTAAATTTAGGGTTTCAAGGGTACTTAGGTAATTTGGGGGAGTTTAGTGGAACAAAAGCCAAGTTGAGTATTTTTGGTAGAATTGGGGAGCTAACCATCATAAATGAGCTATGGACCAATAAAAGCCCCATTTGGATCCTCTATGTACTAGTCGTAGCTAAACCCTAGCCTAGGGCCAGTGTGTTTAGGGGACCATCTTCATGAGTCTCCCAAAGGATTAAGGGATCAAAGTCAAGAAATTTTGGGTTTGTATTTGTGAGTGATTCTGAGTGAGGTGAGTACCTCAGTTATAGACCAACATCCAGGGTCAACCATAAGGTCAAGCAGTCCTATGGAAACTCTCATTGGGCTCTCCCATATTGACCCCACCTATTAAGTGCTAGAGGTTAGGACCATTATGTGGAACTTCAAGTTAAGTAAAGAGGAGTTTGGCCTACTAAGTGGTAGAGGTTAGGACCAATATGTGGAACTTCAAGTTGAGTAGAGAAGAGTTTGGGAATGGTGAGGGTTCCTTGTCTAGTTTTCTAAGAATAGTCAATAAGAAAGTCCTATGGCTAGACCTTGGTGAGGGTTCCTTTTCTAGTTTTCTAGGAATAGTCAACAGGAAAGTCCTATGGCTAGACCTTAGAGGTTGAGACCAACATGTGGAATTTCAAGTTGAGTAGAGAAGAGTTTGGAATTTCTAGTGGTGAAGACCAACATGTGGAACTTCAATTTGAGTAGAGAAGAGTTTGGAATTTCTAGTGGTTAGGGTTTGATCAATATGTGGAACTTCAAGTTAAGTAAAGAAGATGGTAGAATTTCTAGTGGTGAGGGTGCTAATATGTTGAACTTCAAGTTGAGTAAAGAGGAGTGTAGAATTTCTAATGGTGAGGGTTCCTTATGTGGAATTCCAAGTTGAGTAGAGAAGAGTGTAGAATTTCTAATGGTGAGGGTTCCATGTGCTAGGAATAGTCAACAGGAAAGTCCTATGGCTAGACCCTAGGCTACTAAAGAGGAAAAACTAGACCTAAACCAAAAGTCAGGTAAATAATGGGGTTAGCATTAGATAAGTATATTTTGATTTTATAAATGTCATAGTAGACTTAAGTAAAAGTTTTAAATAATAAAGGTTAGTTCTTGAGGTAAGGTATTTAATATAAGAGTATAAGATTATGCTTTTACTATTCATGCAAAGGAAACTGTATTTTTAATACTAAAGATCTTAGATTTACACTTAAAAATAAAAGATTGAAACTCTATGAGAAAGCTTCTTCAAAGCTAATACACATTTATCAAGTAAGGAATGTGGGAAGTTTTTAACTTTAAAAAAAGGATTATGAAGTTCAAAATCATTAAAGGCTATGCAGATATAATAATCCTTACATAAGAAGAAAAAGAAGAGAAATGATTGAAAGTGATCCTAAAAGGGAAAAAAAGAAAAGATTGAAAATGATCCTAAAAGAAAAGCAAAAGGAAAGAAAATGTGAGGAGAATCTTGAAGAGATGTCTAATCTAAAATTGGCTTCACTTGAATCATCTTAAGAAAAGGGATTTAATTACATTTATGAACTTATTTTTAAATATATTACATTTTTACTAATAGAGTTCTCATGNTATATATATATATATATATATATATATATATATATATATATATATATATATATATATATATATTATTGAAATGAATAAGAATTCAGAACTCTTAGACTTGACTACTATATATTTTTACATTTTAGTTTTAACTTAAGTTATTAAAAATTTTTCAAAAGTTTTACTCTTGTTTATAAGAAAAAAACTATAGAAATGTTAAGTATAACCCATTAACGTAAGTTATGAATTCTTAGGTAGTACAAGGAGTTACTTCAGGATAAGTAACGTTTAAGTTTAAGGGAATTGTTACACCTTAAAATTACCTGTTTTAATATGCATTTAATGTTCATTTTATGCACATTTTTGATGATATTGCACTTTAAAGAAATGTATTTTGCATGTTTTTATTTTCAAGTACAACGAAAGGATTTCTAGAGAAAATGAGGGCAAAATGGCATAACATTATATGGCGCCATAGCGCTGGGTATTCGATATGATGGGTGCCATCGCACTTTCCCTTGACACCATAACACCGAATATTTGGTTTGATGGGAGTCATAAGGCCTAAGAGTGGCGCTATAGTGTCAAATACTATTTTTCTAGAAGATGCATTGAATTTAGCAGAATTTTGAATGGTGCTTGAACTGACCCATGATTTTTTTAAGAGAGCTATTAAAAGTGATCGATGGCTGAATGAAAAGAGCGTCTTTTTAAAAATTTTAGAATAGTTCCTAAGAGTTTTTATGGAAAGTTATAGGGTGTGTGAGTTCATTTTTATGAGACTTTGATTGTGTAAGAAGAGTTTGAAGATTGCTTGAAGGAGACTTTAGAAATTGCTTTGGGAGAAGATATAGTGTTTGAGTTTTTATTGTTAAGACTTTATTTCAATACAAATAATGTGTTTTTGTTTTATCTCCAGGAATTTTGAGTGGTTTTCGTTTCTTTCTCATTGCATATGGGAAATAACGGGATAAGATTGACTTAAGGATTTCTTTTTTTTAATAAATTTACAATGATATTTTTACCAATTTTTCATTAACTTCACAAACTGGCCATCTGTGATGTTAAAATCCATTACAAAATATAATGACCTTAGAGGGCTTGATTTCACCAACTAGTGAGTACCACACTTAACTTTGGAAAAAGTTGTTGTGATCTTGCAAGGGGAAGTGTAAACAGATGGGGAGATAAGTTTTAATGAATGTAAAATAGACGTTTCTAGAATGTCAGGCTAGATTCATTTGTCAATTTTATCTTGAGTTTGGATATAAGGGCCCCTAGTAGGTTTTAAGAGATGGACAGTAGGTAATATCGAAGTGAGAGGCTAGAATCTACTCATCACTACTACACAAGCTAGAACAAACTTAAGGTTAGCCAATGTTCTTCACTAGCACCAAGAGGGGGTAACAAATAGGTATGCTCTTAATTGTCACAATACATCATTTTATATTTTTAATCATTGAACTCCTACATTGATTAAGATCTCTTTACAAGTGGAAAGATATCTTCATTATATTCAAACTCTCTTAAACTTATTAGTCTTTTAAATTTTGCTCTTACTTTCTATTTAAATTTAGATTGCATGAGAATTTAGTTGTAATCCCTTTAAAAACTTTAAACACTATTCTCCTATAACTTTTATCTAAAACTTAGATAGAAGTTTTTCTAAGTTATTATGAAGAATTTACAGTTTTCCCTGTGGGATCGATACAGGGGTTTTTAACCAAAATCCTATATTACTTGAAATGATATATATACTTACGTAGTACCCCTAGTGTGAAGGCTTATTATCTATTTTCTAATCATTTAACATATTTAAACTAGTTTACAAATATAATTTAGGTTGAGTTTTTGCAATCATTTGGAGTATAAATATCTGTGTAATTGCGGGTTGATGCAGGTAGTACTAACTAAAGACCAACTTTTCCTCCAAGATTAAATAGTAACCAACAATTTAAGGAGAATAAGTTGTCTATAGAAGAGCCGGTGTTACATATTGGTAATCAATTAAAAAGTTGACTTACATATAAAAATATATAGAATCAATTGGGACAAATTTCTAGTGCACTTAGCAAGAGGCCTCAGGGAATTCTTCTTAGTAATATAGAAATTAATGCTAAAGGTCAGAACAAAAAGGAACTTAAAGCTGTTTGATGCATCGAAAATATATGCATTTTTAAACCTATATTTTATACTCATTTTTGATGATATTTCTCTTTAAAGGAAGGTATTTGTTATGTTTTATTACAGGCTGATGATTTTTAGTACTTAAAAAAAAAAGAAAACAAAAAGGATGGAATTTGGAGTCAAAAAAGTGTTTTGGAAGAAAAACTCAGCGCTGACCGCACCAGCAAAGATGTTGATGGTGCCAGCATGAAGGAGGAGTCTAGAATAGTGGGTGCGCCGATGGTGCCAGATTGGGCACCGATGGCCCCATTTGATAGAGAACACAAGGAATAAATCAGACCACCGACGCCGACGGCGCCAATGTTGGTGCTGGACAAATTTCTAGAATATTCAATGAATTTGGATGCTCTTTGAAGAGTTATTGGATACATCTCTTGGAAAACTGACATTATGCTTTATTTAGAGAGAAAATTGATAAAAAGGGGGGGGGGCTAGTGTGTCATTGAGTTTTCTTGAGTGTTCCATTGTGTGTATTTTTTAGTGTGGTGAGTCTAAGTGTGATTTCTCCTAAGAGTTGTTAGAGAGGGAGAGAAATGAGAGATTTCTTCTTCCCGACATCTTTAAAAAGAGAATCAAGAGTCTTGTAAAGAAAGAAAGAGTCCAAGAGAGGCTACAAGGGATTTTCTTTGAGGAAGAGTTAAAGATAAGTTGTGTTTGTTCATTATTGTTATATAAACTTTCTTTTATTTATGAAATTCATATTTTATCGTATTTTCCTCAGAAGGTCTAAGTAGTTTTTTTTGTCCTTCTCCCAACTCTGAGATATGGTGAATGAAAGAGATAATTTGGATGTGCCAATTTTAAAATATAAAATAAATTGTGATGATTTTTCACTCTATTCTTAATTTACATTTTGATTTGGCCAATTGAAATGTTAACATCTGTTGTAAAACATATTATCCGGAAAATGGAGTATGACTTTTACATCAAAGTGAGAATCACATTCGAATCCATAACGGAGTGCTTTGTCCATTAAATTAAGAGCAAATAAATAGGGAAATATATATTACTGGGCGAAGAATTGGAGATTCTAGGGTGACAAACTAAAATCCCCAATTTGTTCTTAATGTTTAAGACCTAAAGTTAGCGTTAGCCTTCAGGGGAAGGGAAGTGGGAGCTCTAGAGTGAGAGTCAGTATCCTCTGAGTCTAACCACAGATTTAGAGACTAGACCTAATATTAGCCAATGATTCTCTGTAACACTTGACTAAAAGTAGAAAATTAAAATTGCTCCTATTTGGCACAATACACATTCAAACCATTTATCTCTCTCATTTAACCAAAAACTCATTGTAGTGTAAAAAATGCTTTCTCATATTAGATAACTTCATCAAAAAAACATAGTTTGGTAGTTATTGTTTAGCTTTTCTTTACATTTTATTCTAGTAGTTGATAATTTAGGTTTGATAGCACCTTAAATATTCGAAATTAGTGTAGTAGATTTTCTTTATTGTTGTGAATTTCCTAATTTAAAATTTCATTTAGAATTTAAACCTTCCTTGTGTGATCAATATTTGGGGCTTAATTAGAAATTCCTGTATTACTTGATAATGATACGTATACTTGCGTAAAATCGTAACATAAATTGCTTCAATTTTTTATTCATAAAATAATGAACCAAGTTCTTAGCATCGTTGTAAAGTGGAGTCAACTTTATTAATTTTACACGACTGTAATTTCGGGGATCAAGTTTTTGGCGTTGTTGTCGGGGAAAGTAACGGTAAATTTAATAGATTTGGTAAATCAAGAAATTTAGCGATAAAATAATATAATAAAAAAATTAAAAATAAAAAATCATAAAAAATATATTTAAATATGAATTTTTTGAAATTTAAGAGTTATTTTAAGATATATTTCTTTGCATATTATATTTGTTTATGCGTAATATTGGATCTGAAGGTTTAGTACCTTACGATTCAAAATTAGAACGCACTATTAGAATGGTTCGAAAAGAACAAAAAGAAATTAGAAATTAGAACGAAATGGTAAATAACTTAGATAATTAAATAAATGAAAATTTACAAAGACCTTTAAAAGATTATGCTAATCATACAGCAGATGAACATCACATGACTATTAGAAATCCTAATATTGCTGCTATTTCATTTGAGCTTAAACTTGTTATTATCCAAATGGTTTAAAATAGTCGGTCTAGAGGAACACCTACCGAAGCCTAACTTACATCTTACTAGTTTTCTTGAAATATGTGTTACTTTTAAATATGATGGAGTGTTTAATGATGCTGTCAGGATTAGAATTTTTCCTTTTTCATTAAGGGATAAAGCTAAAGCTTGGTTAAATTCATTAGCACCTGAATTTATCAAAACTTGGGGAGATTTATCACAAAATTTTTTAGCTAAATATTTTCCACCATAAAAAACTGCTAAGTTTAGAAACGATATTACATCTTTTTGCCAGTTTAAAGGGTAATCGATATATGAAGCCTGAGAAAGATTTAAAGATCTCCTTAATAGATGTCCACACCATGCTTTACCAAATTGGTTAATAATTCAATATTTTAGTAATGAATTGGTATGATCACTTAGATCTATTATAGATGCTGCTGCAAGTGGATTGTTAAGGTCAAAACCTTTTGATGAAGCATATTCTTTAATAGAGGAAAGGACTAGTAATAATTTTTAATGGCCTTCTGAACGGGTAAATCTAAAGAGAGTAGCTAGTATTTATGATTTTGATGCAATGTCTTTTTTAGCATCTCAAATTGCCGCTATATCAAAGAAGATTGGTCAAATTGGAGAGAACTATTCTCAAATACCACAAGTGTTAGAGGAAAATTCATCTCGACAAATAATTGATGCTCAATCATCTTATGAAACTATAAATGCTATAAATAATAAAAATAAAAATCTCTATTCTAATTATTATAATCCTGGATGGAAAAATCACAACAATTTTAGTTGGAATAATTATAACAATTCGGTGAACCCCTCAAGAAATTCAAATTACCAAGGGAATACTAACTATAGACCATATTATCCTCCTGGATTTAATAATAACTCACAAGTTAAGGAGAAGAAGTTTACTATGGAAGAAGTAATGTTGAACTTTGGAAATCAAACACAAAATCAAGTGGCTACAATTAGGAATATTGAAAATCAATTAGGACATATTGCTATTGCACTTTGTAACAGACCTTCAGAAATTCTTCCTAGTACTGTTGAAGTTAATCCAAAAGATCAGGATAAGGAGAAAATTAAAGCTACTCAATTACCAAGTGAAAATGAAGTGGAAACAATAATAAAAAGAGAAACTGAAGTTGAGAAGGAGAAGGTAGAAATTGAAAGCGATAATGATGAAAATAAACCAATACAAGTTTCTTTAGATAAGCCGCCACCTCTGTTTCCTCAATAATTGAAGCAGAAGAATAAAGATAAACAATTTACAAAATTTTTGGAAATCCTTACAAAGTTAATGATAAATATTCCTTTCATTGAGACTTTGGAACAAATGTCAGGTTATGTGAAATTATAAAGCTAAATAAGAAAAGGAAGTTTACAGATCATGAGACCGTTGCACTCAGTGAAGAGTGTAGTGCAATTGATAAAAAAAGCATCTTAAAAAGTTAAAAGATCCTTGTAGTCTTACTATACCTTGTTCTATTGGTGAAATTTTTTTTGGAAAAGCCTTATGTGTCCTAGGAGCTAGTATTAATCTTATGCCTCTATCAATTTTTAAACGTTTAGTTTTTTGAGGGGTTTCCCCTACTACTGTAACTTTTCAGTTAGCTGACCGATTAATAATTTATCCTAAAGGAGTTATAGAAGTATTCGTAAAGTGGATAAATTTATTTTTCTTGTAGACTTTATTATATTAGATATGGAGGAAGATAAAGAGATACCTATTATTTTGGGGAGACCATTTCTTGCAATAGGGAGAACTGTGATAGATGTGTAAAAAAGAGAATTAATAATGAGAGTCAATGATCAAGAAGTATCATTTAATATAGCAAAAGTTATGAAATATCTTGTGATAGAAAAAAATAATGAATGTTTTAGAATGGAAGTTACTAATTATTTAAGTAATGAGTGATTTAAGGGAATGTTTGAAGAAAAATTAAAGCAAGAAGAGAATTTTGAGAATGAGAATGAAATAAAGAATGAAAATTTAGATATGTTTAGGACAAATCTGAAATTTTAGACCTTTTGGAAAATGATAATAAAAATTTTATCTCTTCAAGTATTAAACCACCTAAACTTGAACTGAAAGTATTACATGACCATTTAAAATATGTGTTTTTAGGAGATTCATCTACATTGCTTGTTATTATATCTTCTGATTTAACTGAAATTTAAGAACAATAATTCCTAAAAATGTTGAAAAGATATAAGAAGACATTTGGTTGGACTTTCGTTGATATTAAAGGAATCAGTCCTGCAATTTGTAAGCACAAAATTCTATAAGATAAACAATATGAATCTAAAGATGTTCCTCAAAGGAGATTAAACCTGATAATGAAAGAAGTTAAAAAATAAATCTTAAAATTATTAGATGCTGGAATTATATATCCTATTTCAGACAGTGCTTGGGTAAGTCTGATTCACTATATTCCAAAGAATGGAGGAGTGATAATTGAAACAATCGAGAAAAATGAATTAATTCCAATAAGACAAGTTACTGGCTGGCAAATTTGTATAGACTGTAGAAAATTAAATGTGGCCACCAGGAAAGATCATTTTTCATTACCATTTCTAGACTAAATACTGGATAGATTGGTTGGAAAAAAAATATTACTACTTTCTAGATGGATATATCGGGTATCATCAAATTTTGATTGCTCCTGAGGATCAAAAGAAAACAACATTTGCAAGCCCTTGTGGAACATTTGCTTTTCGTAGAATGCCTCTTGGACTATGTAACACCCCTATGACATTTCAAAGATGTATGATGTTAATTTTTTGTAATTTAATTGAATGTGGAATGGAAGTATTTATGGATGATTTTTTTGTATTCGGAACTTCATTTGAATTATGTTTAAATAATTTAGAAAAAGTTCTGGAACTATGTGAAAAGATTAACTTAGTACTAAATTAGGTAAAATGTCAATTTATGGTTGGAGGGGGAATTAATTTGTCAAAAATTACTAAGCCATTATGCCAACTTTTAGAAAAGCATATGAAATTTAATTTTAATGAAGAATGCATTAAAAAATTTGTACTATTGAAAGAAAAATTATTAATTGCTCCTATAATAGTTCCACTTGATTGGGAGAAACCATTTGAAATAATGTGTGATTTTAATGATCATGCTATTGGAGCGGATTTAGGACCAATGTATAATAAAGTTTTTAAAGTAATATACTATGCTAGTAAAACTCTAAATGATGCTCAAATTAATTACACCACTACTGAAAGAGAGTTATTAGCTATTGTTTATGCCTTTGATAATTTTAAACCTTACTTAATCGGAGCTATATGTATAGTGCAGACCATTCTGCTATCAAATATTTGATGCAAAAGAAGGATGTTAAACCAAAATTAATTAAATGGACACTTCTGCTGCAGGAGTTCAATTTTTTGGTAATAGATAGAAAGGGAAATGTTAATCAAATAGTTGATCATTTGTCTAGACTAGAACAAGAAATTTTAATTGATTTTGTAAATGAAATTTTGGAAACTTTCCCTGATGAAAAATTGTATAATATTGATATAAAGAATAAACTATAGTATGTTAAAATAGTAAATTATATTGTGAGTGATATTCTACTACCAGATGTAAAGAATCAACAATTAAAGAAATTTATTCATGATTCAAAATTCTATTTTTGGAATGACCCTTATTTATATAAACAGTGTAATGATTTGATCATTAGAAGGTTTGTGCCTTACAAGAACGTGAACAAATTATTGAATGATGTCATGATTCTGAATTTGGAAGACATTTTGGAACTAGTAGAACTGCACATAAAAATTTGCAAGCTGGATTTTATTGCCCTACTCTTTTTGGAGATGTTAATGAATATATTAAAATATGTGATCGATGTCAGCGAGTAGGAAATATTTCTACAAGAAATGAAATGGAGTTGAATTACACATTAGAAGTTGAAATTTTTGATGTGTGGGGATTAGATTTTATAGGAAAATTTATGTCTTCATTCGGAAATTTATACATATTGCTTACTATTGATTATATGTCCAAATGGATTGAAGCTATTGTTTTACCTAAATGTGATGCTCGAAGTGTTTCACAATATTTAAATAAAAATATTTTTACAAGATATGGAATGCCGAGAGTGATTATTATGTATGGAGAATCCCATTTTAGGAAAAAAGGATCGAGAAATTGATTAGAGAATATAATATTATATTCTCTATTGCTTATCATCCCCAAACTTGCGGTCTAGCAGAGATATCAAATAGTGAAATAAACTGAATTTTAGAAAAAGCTATAGATTCTTATAATTTTGATTGGTCTACTATATTAGATATTGCACTATGGGCATACAGAACCACCTATAAGACTTGTATTAGAATGTCCCCACATAGACTTATTTTGGGTAAAACATGTCACTTACCAGTAGAGTTGGAATATAAAGCATTTTGGACTATTAAGAAATTTAATTTTAATCTAAAGGATGCTGATGAGAAAAGATTATTGCAATTCAATGAACTTGAGGTGATTAGAAATGAAACATATGATATTGCAAAAGGCTATAAAGATAAAATGAAAATATGACATGATCAGAGGATTATAAATAAGAAATTTTAACCTAGGTAAGAGGTTCTATTATATAATACTAGATTGAGATTATTTCCAGGAAAACTAAAATCTAGATGGCTAGGACCATTCCATGTGATTAAAGTTTACCATTATGGAACTGTTGTTATTAAAGATCCTAAAACTGGAAAGATATTTAAAGTTAATGGGCATCGATTAAAACATTATTATGAAGGGCACATGCCGCAATTTAAAAAAAAATTTAATGTTCAGTCATCCTGAATAAATATTAGTACGTCAGGTTGACGACGTTAAACTAAGTGCTTTGTGGGAGGCAACCCATATATTTATATATATACACCTATCTATATATCTTAGAATTTTGTTTAATAATTTTTCTATGTATTAAGAAATAATAATGCCTTAGAATCTCACACAATCTTATATACCATAAATCAAAACAAATATTGGTATTGGATGAAAATTTAGAAATTAATTGAACCAAAGTTGAAACCGATGAAACTATGGCTTTGACTCCATGAGCACCGACAACGTCTAGTGCAGTTTCAACAGTTCAGGAAGAATTTGGCAGACTTTGGCAGCATTTCACTTCAAAATAATGGTCTAAAGGTTTTTTTAAAGGCCTGAAAACCATTTTGGATGACCAGATACTTCCAGATTTTGAAATCCATGGCTTCCAATTCCAGAAACCCTTAAAGATATGGGATTCTCAATTGAAGGAAGTTCATCAGTTTTGACGCGCATAAATTATACGACAAAGTCATCATCAAGAAGAGGCTTATCAAGGAAATCATGGATTGAGTAATCCAAGTTTGTAGATTGAGAAAACCATCGCAAAGAGACTTTGGGAAGCTCTATGTTATACTACCGCTGCAGTAGTTGTTCCAGTGGTAAGAGAATTCTATGCTAACCTACATGAATGTAACCAAGGAGTTGTCTTCGTACGAGGTAAGGGTGTACCATTTATTCTATTGTGAATTAATGATATGTTTATGATAGAAAACGTGTTCATCTGTTATTATACAAACTTTATACCAACGAAGGATTTGATGTATGATGCATACCAATTTTTGATGGATGAAAGTGATAATTGAAAAATTAGAGATGAGGGGTACATTAGTTTCTCTGCTTCACTGCTAAATCCAATATCTAAACAATGGCATTTCTTCTTCTCTGCAAAACTACTCCCTACAATGAAAATTAGTAAAGTTACAAAAGAAAGGACAATTTTAAACTATTGCATTCAAATGGGAAATCCCATTGATGTGGGATCAATTATTTTTAAATCTATTTTAGGTATTGTAATGAATGGGCCTATATATGGACCGGGGCATCCTGTTGTGATCTTCTTACTTTGTAGTCAATCTCAAGTAACATATGAAAGTTGGGAGAAAGTGTTGTTACCCTGGCAGTCCACAGATCCTATTGATGGAAACTATATTGAGAATGGAAATGAAGTGTTGAAAATTATCTTGGATCAATCATCTCATGCTTCGACACCCTTAATGCCCTGTACAGTTGAAAGTTAAGAAGTTTTGGAGAAGAAAATAAAGAAAATCGTAAGAGAAAGTCAGAATATTATGAATGCAATAGGAAAGCTTACTTACCTTTTTGATCACTTAGATTGGAGGATGAAGGAACACTTTGATCATACTGGATTGATTGAAGCAGGATTGGCGCATATGTTCAAGAAGAATGAATCGATTGATGAAAATTTAGCTGATCAATTCCCGTACCGACCCTTCTATAATTTGTACTTCCATTACTAGTCTATAGGAGATTTTAGAGGAGGAGACAACACTGAAGATGAAGAGGAGTAATTGAAGAAGTTGGACTTTCTATTATTTAAAATTAATTATGTTTTTAATGTAATTGTGTTGGCTTTGCTTTGCTTTAAAACTCCTATAACTTTAATTATATGTATAATTTAGTTTTTAGCATCCTAGTGTTGTGGCTTGATTTCGATGCTAAATTATAGTATGGTTTGCTTTATGTATGTGTGAGTGTGATTAAAAATTTGTGTTTGTAAAAATTTGGATTTTCATATATAGTAGTTAGTTTTGTGTTGTTTGTAAAAACAATTGTTTGTGGACTATTTAAGGATGAATATTATTGTTTAAAAAGTATAATTAGACGTTGAAGGGAATTTGAAAAAACCGATGTGTGAAAATTATGGAAATTTTTTTTATTTTTTTGGCACTGGCGCCGACGGCTCCAGAGACCTGAAAATCCCGAAATACCTTAAAATTTTTGTGAAACACCATTTTTACCCCTTCGGTCACCTTCAACCTTTGGTTTACACTTCTAGGGCTTGCAAATGCTTGGATTTAAAGGGATTAGAAGATAAAAGGAGTTAGTATTTCATCTTCTCTCAGTAAGAGCTACACTTTGAACTAAAATTTTTTTATTTCAACCAAAGATTTCTCCTTCATTGCCGAGATCCAAAATTTTAAATTTTTTAAGGAGATTTTGAGAAAATCCTTTAGTGAAGAACTCTTACTTAGTGCATTTATGTTTAGAACGTTCCACATTTGGATTTTTGAAAATTTCAGAATTTATTTGGATTTCATCAAATTTTCTCCTTTCTTTTGAAGATTGGAATAGCACCAAGGATGAGCAAAGGAAAGAGGAAATTGGAATTTCATGAACAAAAATTCATCAACTACAAAGCTAGCATTCATTTAAATAGTTTACTGAATACAAAGAAAATAATTCTAGCCCGAGCGTTCGAAAATCCCGGTGGTGAAGTTGAGAGATAATTGTTACTCGACAGTTGGAGAATTTCTATTAGTTTACTACCAAGGCTGTTATTGGAATAGTCATGGAGTTCTTTGCAAATTTTAAGGAGACTTTTGATGACCACATCTATGTTTGTGGTAAAATGGTTGAATTCAACCTGAGGAGGATTAATAAATTTAATCAATTGCAAGAATCATTTCTCTGTAAGTATAACACATTCTCTACTACAAACAAGGCTTTAGATGATGCTATTTCATTTCTTACTGATGGAAGAGGAGCTTGGAAAGTGAAGAATAACATTAAGGTAAACTTCCCTGCTTCTATGTTACTGCAATATCCAAGGCCTGAAATTACTTTATATCCACTAAAATGATCCCTACAAATCACCATAGTGAAGTTACTAAGGATAGAGCTATCCTAAACTTCTGTATCAAACAGATGTGCAATCAAGATGTTAGATCTATAATCTATAGGAACATTTATTCTATTGCTATGAGTGAGACGACTGGTGGATCAGCACACCCTGACCTGATTTTCATATTATGTAAGCAGTCAGGAGTTGATTTTAGAATTGATGAGGAAATATTTGAGCCTCTTAAACCTATTGGGCCATCAAACATTAAAACCTATGAATCTCATGTTGGATGGAGAATGGGAAGTAGGAGTAGAGATATTCCTTCTAATGCTAGCACCCCTACTCTCTAAGAACTTTTGGAGTAGATAATGATCCAACAAAGAGATATTTTAAGGATGGAGAGGATTGAAAATTTGGAGGCCATGAATGCACATAATGATAATTTAATAAAGCAAAAGTTTGAATATGATGCCACAAATGATGATGATATGGTAAGATACATGAGGGGTGAACCCTCAATACAATTTCTTAGTCACCCTATCTTTACCTCTTATCAACAACAAAACTTTGATATAGAAGAAGAGGAAGAAGAAGAGGATGAGTGAAGATGTCCGTTTAATTATAGTTCTAATATTTTATTTAGTTTATCTTTTGTTGCATTTTGTTGTTGTTGTTATTGTTTAGGTTGTTAAATGTGAAACTTTGATTTATATTGAATGCCATGTTGTGAACTATAGTTTGTAGAGATATTATTTAATTGAAATTTATTTTAGTACTGTTATTTTTTTAGTACTTTGTTGTATTTTTTTGTTAACTTTTTCTCAGCATATATATATATATATNATATATATATATATATATATATATATATATATATATATATATATTATGTGTTATTTAATGTTTCAAGTCTTCTAGCTTTTCTTATTAGCACCTACAATATTTTAGAGTTAAGTTTTAAAATCAGAACCTTCAGCAGGAAAGTCTTTTATTTATGTACTAATTGTGGTGAATAATTCATTTTTTTAAAGAAAGAAACTTAATTTTATTTGTCCTCAATAAGCTATATTTTAAAATTTTAATTTAACATAAACTGTGGTAGTAGAGCCTAACTTTGGATAACTATATTTGTGTTTCTAAATATATAGTATGTTTAAGTAAAAACTTTCAATAATAAAGGTTAATTCTAGAGATTAAGGTATTTTGTATGAAAGAATAAGACTATATTTTTTCATTGTAAGTAAAGGAGTTTGTCTTTTGAAGTATTAAGAATCTTAGAATTTCATGTAAGAAGAAAAAAATGAAACTTTATGTAAAATCTTCAAAGCTATTATGAATTTATAAATTGAAGGAATGTGAAAAGTTTTAACTTTAAGAAGAGGATAGTGATGTTAAAAATCATTAATGGCTATTGATCACGACTTAATGCTTATGCACAATATAGAAATAGTTCTAATGATATTTTTCACTTATATTTCCTTATTTTGCAACAAAACCCAAAACTTGATCCTGAAGAAAAATAAGAATTTAACTTTTTAATTTATATATATCTATATTAGGATACTACACAAGTATAAGTATCATTATGAAGTAATATAGGACTTTTTGATTAAGACCTGAATATTGAACCCATAGGAAAAATTATGCAATATGCACTTTTTAGAAAGTTTTTATATTTTTAACAAGATAATTACTTAAACAAAAAATGATTTTTGTAGCAATTTAAAATTTAAATATTTTCGGTATTTTTGATATTTTAACAAAACAGTAATAACTTAAAAAGATAACTAAAGTTTTTGTAGAAGAAAAGTACTTAATATGAAAATATCATTCTTCTTAACATGAATCAGTAATAAGTATAGCAATTTTGTTGTAGAAGTATGCAAATTGTGCTGTGCCAAATACGAGCAATAATATTCCTTACCCTTACTAGAGATGCTATAAAGAACATTGGCTGATTTAAAGTTTGAATAGTTCTAAAGACCAGCTAGGCAAGGAAGATACTAGCTCTCACTCTAGAGTTTCCTCGATTCCCTCCACCTCCGGGCTAACATTCTCATATCAAAACCTAAAAAAATAAACCAAGTTGGGGGCTTTAACCTATCACTTTAAAGTCCTCTAACTCTACACCCTTCAAAAATTATTTCTAAACCAAGTTGGGGGCTTTAACCTGTCACTTTAAAGTCCTCTAACTCTACACCCATCAATGACTATTTCATTAACCTGTCACTTTAAAGTCCTCTAACTCTACACCCTTCAATGAATATTTCCCTATTTATTGCACTCAATCATATGAACTAACCTGTCACTTTAAAGTCCTCTAACTCTACACCCATCAATGAATATTTCCCTATTTATTTCCACTCAATCATATGAACTACATTCTCATTCATACAACCTCATATGATTCTTTCTAATTGTAGACCGAGACAATAACAACCCGGTTCTTACATGTTCTCAGAACAAATTTTAACATCTGGGTTGGCCAAATTAAGAAGTAAATGAAGTGCATGGATTTAAATCACAACTTCTTCCATCATTAAAGATCAATACTCTCCACAACTTCCATCCAAAAATTAATTACTTATCATTTCAAGAAGAAATATAAAGAAAACTACTTAGAATCCATGAAGAAAACAAAACCTCACTTTAGTTTAAAAGAAGAAATCATTGTCAAACCAACAACAAGTCTCGAATAAAACCAAAAGTAGTCTAAAATAAAAAGATAAGAACTTATCTCAAGTCCTCCACCAAACACTTGAAGTTCCTTTGAATCTCTTCTCTTTTACAATCACTCAAAACAAAATAACAATAAGGATAAAGTAAATAAAATGTGGATCCTGAAAATCTCTCTCAACTAACTCTCCAGAGAAGAACTTTCAAAACTTGCCAATACTCTAAGTCCTCTCTTCTTTCTTTTATAGTTTTCCAAGAGGTGCCTTGGGATCTCTTCAAAATGTTTTCTTCTTTCTTTTATAGTTTTCCAAGAGGTGCCTTGGGATCTCTTCAAAATGTGTCTTAATTTGATGTGTTTGCCCAATACACACATCCTTTCATTATAATTTTCGTCCATGGTGGTTACAACCACCTATTAAGCCAATGGGTGCCTCAAAAACCACTTTGAAATTCATGAAAACTGATTTTACTCATCTAGTAACTGCCACTAGTGCTTAAGCGCAGGTCTCGGCGCTTAGGCGCAACATTCTCTATTTAACCGGCGCATAAGTGCCCGATCTGGCGCTTAGGCACCAAAACACTTTTACACAATCTTTCACCTTTTTGCTCAAAATTTTATCCTTTTTCACTCTTTTAAGAATTTTTCCCATTTTTACTTGTATCTGCAAGAATAGCACAAAAATACCTTCCATTAAAGTGCAATATCTCAAAACTAAGTATAAAAATGTGTCTGAAAATACTATATATTTTAGGTGTATCAGCTATCCAGATATAATAATCCTCCCGTGAAAAAGGAAAAAAAATATAGAAAAGATTGAAAATTATCCTAAAAGAAAAGAAAAGGAAAAGAAAAGAGAAATATGTGAGGAGAAGCTTGAGGAGATGCTTGTTGACCTCACTTTTGGTTGAGGTCTAGAAAACTTCTTTAGTAGCCTAGGTCTAGCCATAGGACTTTCCTATTGACTAGTCTTAGAAAATTAGAAGAGGTACCCCACCATTAGAAATTCAAAACTCTTCTTTTTACTCA
>JXCR01138523.1:0-15507 GCA_002079205.1 Phalaenopsis hybrid cultivar | reverse complement strand
TATATATATATATATATATATATATATATATATATATATATATATATATATATATATATATATATATATATACATATCATTGTGCGTGTGTTGATTCCAAAAAAATCCCGTGGATCAAACCCAAGGAATAGATTGTTGGAACGAAAAATTGAAAGAGGAGAAGCGAAGTATAGTACACAAGAACACAAGTTCTCAAAAAGTAAATTTAGAAATCTTTTCTTGATGAAATGACCCATATTTATAGATCATACGGTATTTATTAAAATTACATGTTTGTTCTTGTATAAAGAGGTACGTTACGAGTAATTATTACAAATTTTCATACTTGTGACAAACTTCGGGACTCTTTAATATCCAAAACTGACGTTGACAAAGTTTCATAGTGGTAAGTGCTAACAAATGGAGAAATAATTTAATGAACCGTTGTTGTTGTCATTGAGTCGTCAGATAATCTTTCGGTCTACTAGAAGGCGACTAGAGGGTCTTCGGTCAGCTTCATTAAGAGAATCCTCGTTTGAGGCCCTCCTGTTGTTAGGATGAACTTGGACCTTCGGATTCTCCTTGAATAAAAGGGGCCTTCTCAGAGGTTTGGAATGATATTAGGGTGCTCTGTGGCAATCTTTCTGAAGAATCCAGGAATCATTCAACAAAGCTAGTTGTAGTTGATTGTCCCTCGGATTAGGTGCCTCGTGTTCTTTCGTTCGATCTGCTCGTGGTTCCGATCAAAAGAAATTACACTTGGCGTATCCGTCTATTGACTATCCCTATGCAATTTTTTGGTGTTTACGTAGTGGGACCCAATGAATTTCCTCAAGATTCGTGCGGTTATATTTTTTATGTATATATTTAAGTCATCAATTCTCTCCTTGAAAGTAACTACAACAAAAAGGAGAAAATTAAATGAAAAAATTGACTTATTTATTATGTAATAAATATTTTTAATAATTGAACTTCATTGATTTTCATGCCCCAATTCCCTATAAATAGGGGGTGAGTTGCACTTTTTCTTCATCATTTCCGAATTTTCAGCCCTTTAGTAAGTTTTTTATAGAGAATAATGACGGAGAATGAAATGATATCCGTGAGTGAGGAAAATATGTTCAGGACCTTTGGGCTTTTGACAAAAAAATCTATCATTCAACAGGACAAAAAAAGAAGAAACTCGAGAGTGCCCAGCCAGTAATAAAGAAGAAGCCAGTTGATGAGGGCCGGCAAGCAGGAAAAAAGTCAGAGTTGAATCAAAGAGATGGGGAAGAGGGATCCAACCAGAGGGAATAAAACAAGTCAAGCAAGTAGTTCAAAAGAAACAAAAAGTCGAGGAGACGGGCGAGTCTTCTAACTCATTGCCCCTCCGTGAGGCGGGGGACAGGCCCAACGTGCACACCGTCAGTGCATCGGTCCTTGCTTTGGATCTGATCCGTCAGCAACTGGCACAACAACAACTTCAGGTGGTCGCGGTGATTCGGGTCCAACCGCACTTAAGGTGTGGCTCTCCCACCATCGGTCGGCTAGGGCAGCCAGGCGGTTATCTAACCTCTTGCAGGAGAGAGCCTCCGCACATCAGACATGGAGAGAATAATTAGTACGAGGAAATCTCTTTTTTAGGGTTGATTTATTCATTTTCCCGTTAATGACATCATATTAGTTTTGCAGATGAAACTATGCACATCATTGACTCCTAGACCAAGGAAGTCGACCAACACTCCTTCCAGCAGCAGTCGAGGACATTCTATGCCGGTCGAGGGTGGAAGTACATCTCGCCATCTGTCAGCCCCTAAGGATGCCGAGGGAGACCGACGATCGACGGGGTTCGCAAGGGTCATTGGTTCACCGCATTGACAAAACTGTGGACTATTTTGCTTAAGAGTTTGTCTTCAGAGGGAAACAACCATATCAAACTTGAAGGAAGCTGGCGATTCTTTATTCTGATATGAGGACCCCTCCAAGCAGAGGTGGCCACTCTCCGAATAAAGTTGGCCAAAGTCTGGATGACCAGTTCCAACTCTCGAGTCCGAGCAGAGGAAGAGGTTGTAGAGAAATTTAAGTTTGGGGGGGCGCGTTGTACCAGTCTTGTAAGTCTGGGTCCGCTGTTGTGCGAAGCGGTCGAAGACCCCCTGTTAAATATGTCGTAAATAAAATTTAATTTTTGTCAATTTTCAAAATTTTTCATCATTTGCATAAGGATAGCTCTTCTTCACAAAGGAGAGGAGAGACCGCAGAGGACGACGACTTAACAGGCGGAATAGCCCCATGTTTAAAATTAATCCACCCCGTCACCAAAACCTTTGTTGTTATTCAAAACAAAGTCACTGGCGAGTTAACTCTGATCAGACGAAAATATTCTTTGATGAACTTAGGGGCTCCGAGAGATCACTTCCAAGAGGAGTCAACTCCCACCATCCTTGGATCGGAAGCTAAGGAGTCCTTCGAATGTCCGTCCACACAAGGAGCTTTCCAGCCATCTTACTCGAGCTTCATTCCTTTAACTAAAAAAGGGAAGGCCAACTGGCCCTCTCTACGGTCGCCAACTGTGTTGGGCCGAGGTGCTACCAAAAAGCCTTGAAGAAGGTTCGGTTGAAGAGGAGTTTGAGCTGACTCAAGCGTAAGAAGAACAAAGTCGGAGGAATGGCAAGGCCCCGACACAAGATTTTGATACTTCCCTCCCCTCGCCTCCCAGGAAGAAGAAAGGAGGTAAGGACTACTGGAGTGCGTTGCAAGAGAAATGACCGAAGGGCTTGATTCGTACTCCAGTTTTGCATTAAATAAACGTTGAAAGAGATTGGTTTCCCCAAGCCAAGGAGACAAATATGCCTTAACCATCCCAAATGTTCTATGGTCGGAGGGCCTTCATAATTTTTTAAATAATCTCCACCTTTAAATAATCTCTAATTTGTGAAGCTATACCAGATGGTTGACCAATATCAGCTATTGGATTTCGTGGCAAAGCACCACCTGTCTTCTGCCTATCTGGATAAGAGGAACAGGACCTTGAAGGTAGAGAGGCTAACGAGAAGCAAGAGCGACAGAGAATCGAGTGGTTGTAGCAGAGGCTCGACGGGAGTGTGTTGAAGCGAAGCTGGAGATAGTGTTTGAGTGAGTGTATATCATCCAGGAAGAAAATGCTGAATAATCAGAGCAGATGGCCATAATAACGACAGCCAAAGGGTCTCTTAAAACTCAAGTTGTGCATTGGGAAGAGGAGACTAGGGTAGCAATCGACCAATTCGCCAAAGTTGGGATGGTCGACCAAGTACTCTAACCTTGGTGAGTTCAAGAAACTCTTTGATGCTCCCTAACCTTCAGAAAACCCAAAGGAGTCAGGGGAGATAACATGGCGGACGACAGATTGTCCAACACTCGATCTTGCGATTCCTAGACTTAAGTTTCTCTCTCTCTTTTTATATGTAACCGAACAAGTGTGCATGAAACGTTTGTGTTCTGACATGCATGTAACCAAATGATTACATGAATGGAATATAACTTTGGTCGCTTTTACCTGTTACCTTCTATTTTTTAAATTATAAAGTTACTTTGTTCTCTACTCTTTCTTAAATATTCTTCACCCATCTCAAGTCTTAGTTTTTGTCACTTCAGCGATGAGGGTCGATTTTTAGTTTGTGTACGCTGATCGGACATCGTGGTGTCGTAGTCGGTAGTTCAAGATTTTGTTAACCGCTCGGACATGCATCACATCAGTTTGTTTTAGGATGTCCATTCTTAGCATAGACAGACCTAAGTTTTTAGTTGTTTGACTAGACCCTGTTGTTCTTTTTGCCGCACTACCCAGTAGTCACCAATCCATTTCAAGGGTGATTTTCTCGGAACCCTTTGTAGAGCTTCATTGCTATTATGCGGGTAACCACCTCTGACGCCTCTATTGGTCGGCTTTTTAGAGTATTTTAGTTCCCAAAGTGTTGTCTCGATGCTAGGTGCATCAACCATCCGAGTTTCCCGAGAATTGTTCAAACCTAGGGTCACAATCGCATAGTCAACTGATATTTTTATTAACATTGTGTTTAAACAAAAACTTGACAAGTTTTAGAAATGAAAAACTCCTTTTATATTTTCCATATGTTGATACACTGTAACTATTTTAAGGAAAAAATTTCTTGAGATCATCCCCACTCCATGTAAAGTGTATCTTTTTCCAGATAAATGTTTTCAATTGTAGACTCCTAGGGTGCTTTTTGATCAATAATGAATGGGGCGGTCCAAATCTGATCAAGTTTCCCAACTGATTACCCGCATGTAGTTGGGTTGACTTTCTTCAGAACTAGATTAACGGGCACAAATCTTCTATCAGACATTCCTATTGTATTATCAAGCAATCATTCTCTTTACTACTTCCTGTCAGAATGCATGTTCATTCGACTTTCTTCTAGTAGGTCAAGCACGAGCATCATTCCTTCATTGTTTACCTCTTCTAGTAGGTCAAGCACAAGCATCATTCCTTCATTGTTTACCTCCGGCCAGTCGGCGACATTCTACCCGTCGAATGAGATAGCAGTGATGACTCTTTGGTTGTGGTGATTGTACTCGATTGACAACATTGCTTCCATTCCATGGGAAAGCATATTAGATGTTTGCCCTGTCGTTGATGATGGTGCAGCCCGGACGGCCCATAGTATGTTCGACCAATTTCCACTTGCACATTTGTTCTCCATAATAGATGTAATATTATCTTGTTAGCAGCCTTCACTTGTCTATTTGTCTAGGGATCATGTACAAATGTGAATTTCAAGTTAATCTCCTGATTTTGGCCAAAAAAAATTTTTTTCGTGATCAGCAAAACGAATTTCGTTGTCGGTGATGAGATTAGGGGCAAGCCATAAAGATAGATGATGTGTGTCCAGATGAATTTTCGGACGTCTACGTCAATTAAAGCGAGGACTTTTGCTTCTATCCATTTTGAAAAATAGTGTACGACATCTAAGAGAAGCTTGCGTTGAATTTTTAAAGGAGAAACGACTCGATGATGTCAAGTTCCCAGATGATAAAAGGTCCAGTACTGACAATTAGTTGCATCTTTTGAGCCAGTAGTTGTTGCAATGGAGCATATTTATGGCACTACTCGCATCTCCTTGAAAATGTCTCTGCATCCTTAATGAGGGTCGGCCAGAAATTGGATTGTCTTCGAACACGATGTGCAAAGATCTTTCCCAGAATGACTTCTACATTCGCTAGAGTGTATGTCTTGAAAGATTTCTTCTGCCATATTTTCCTTTACGCATCTTAGAAGTTATGAAGTGACTGACCTTCAAAAAAGCTTACCTTCAATGATGAGATATTGTGCAACCTTAAAATTGACTCTCCTTTGATCCGTTATTTTTTATGGGATTTTTCCAGTCTCTAGATATTATAAGGAGGGATATTGTGCAACCTTAAAATTGACTCTCCTTTGATCCGTTATCTTTTATGGGATTTTTCCGGTCTCTAGATATTATAAGAAGGGATCCATCTAACTCTTTGTGTTTCCCGCAGAGCGTCTAATTCCTTGATGGTCGATCGGAGAAGCCTTTGGAAGTCCCCTCTTCGAAGCAAAAGTTTTTTAATAAAAGGTCTACCATTTAACTTTCTTCTTGACTAATGTGATTGGTCCTAAAGTCTGGGAACTTCCCAATATCAAACCTTGCCTTGTTCAAGTATTTGATCATCTCATTCTTGGTTTTGAATTCTCTGTTGACTTGATTTATCACCAATTATGAATCAAACTTAGCAGGTGTCAGACACGCATTTTGAGAGCTAGGCATAGACTGGCTATTAGTGCTTCATACTCTATCGGATTTTTGGTGACCTCAAACTAGAGTACAACCGATAAATAAAGATGTTCTCGGGTTAGACTGCTCAGTGCCAGTTCGATTCCTGCTCTCGCATAACATGAGGCTTCATCAATGTGCAAAGTCCAGGTTCGATCACCAGTATCAGCTCCTTTGCTTGCTTCACCTTGTTCGGAGAACTTTGCTAGGAAATCTGCCACAGCCTGAGGTTTACTCATAGTTCGAGGAATATAGGTAATGTTGTATTCACTGAGTTCCACATCCAACTTCAAGAGTCGACCGGATCGTTTCAGTCGAGTGAGCACGGATTTGAGTAGATATTTAATGATAACCCTGATCGGGTGCGTTTGGAAATACGGTTGGAGCCTGCAAGCAAAGATAACTAAAACAATTAGAGCAAATATTAGCTTTTCCATAATAGGATATCTAACCTCAGTGAGGAATTGTTTTCCCATCTCCTCACGGACCAAGATCGAATTGATGGCTTCTGATCCAACTCCCAAATATAGGGAGTGTTCTTCCTTTCGTTACAGGCTTTGTGAAAGCGATGGTGAGACTAACAATTATTTTAGACTTTGAAATGCTTGTTCACATTCAATCGACCATTAAAAGCCTTTAGGCTTCCTCAATGTTTTGATAATGTAGCACATTTATCACCCGACATTGCGATGAATCAACTAGGTGTTGCTATCCAGCTAGTCAACTTTTGTACCTTCTTAGCATTTTGAGAAGGCATATTCAAAGACGCATTTACCTTCTCCAAGTTGACCTTTATTCCTTCGGCCATCAGGAGATATCTAAGGAATTTTCCAATCAACACTCTGAATGTACGTTTTAGTGAATTTAATTTCATGTTGTATTTTCCAATTGTTTGGAATGATTCTTTCAGGTTGTTTATAAGTTGTTCGGCCGGCCGACTGACTTTTAACTAATACATCATCAATATAAACTTCAATAAAATTTTCTTTTTTTTAGCAAAGATACATCCATCAAATGCTTGTAGGCAACACTAATATTTTTTAACCCAAAGGGCATTACAATATACATTATAAGCCTTTCCTAGTGATAAAGACTTCTCCGAATTGGCAAAATGCGTCTTGATTTGATGATAGCTGGAGAAAACGTCCAGGAAGCTCATCACCAAATGGTCGACTGCAAGACTCACCAGTGCATCGATCCTCGACAGGGGGTAGCTATTCTTGGGGCGGACAGACTTAAAATTTGTGAAGTCTATGCACATCCTCCATTTGTCGTTCGACCTCTGCACCATGTTCACAATGGAGACTCAGGACGGGTATTACATCTCCCGGAAGTAGCACGACTCCTCGAGCTTTCGCAATTCTTCCAGGATCGGCCCATCCAAAGCCATGACCGACGTTCTCATCTTCTGTTTTATTGGTCAAACAACTGAATTGACGTTAAGAAAGTGTCATGCTACGTCGATTAGTATGCTGGCCTTTCAGCAGCTGACCAGAAGAAAATGTTTGGACGCTCTTGAGAGTCTGGATCAACAAGTCTCTTTGCTCCGCATAAAAAATCTCACTAATTAGAAGAGATTTACCAGTTTCTTTGAGGATAGCGAACTTCTTGATTGTAGTTTTGGTTGGTGTTGAGACCACCTTGTTGGTTCTGGATGTCGAATGTTTCTTGCTCCACACTGCCAACAGATCAGAGATAACACGTCCGAGACTGCTCCAGATTGCCTCAAACGATAACTATTTCCCCGTCACACGGCAAGTTTACTGCCATATTGTGGGTGGAGACCACGGCTCCGAAGTTATTGAGCAATGGGTGACTGAAGATCGCATTATAAGTAGGTGGTGCATCAACCACCAGAAAATCATCCATGTTAGTAAATTGATTCTCAACTTCCCCCAATGTGGCTGATAGTTCGATCATCCCTAAGGTCTCCTTCCATTCAATAGAACACCTGTATACTGAGTCGGCCGGCATAACTGGCGGTCAACTAACAGATGCATTTTTTAAAGTTGAATTGAACAATATGTTTTCTGAACCGTCAATATCAACCGAGAAAGACAACATATTTGATAGTTATTAACCATCACCGTAATTACTATTGCGTCGATGTAAGGATTCCCTATGGGGGCAAATCTGCAGTAGTAAAGATAATTGGGTATGGAGCTTCCACTTTAGAGCGAAAGCAGCAACACAATATCCCCCAGCTTGAAGCTCATTATGGTCAGCTTTTCTAACCAAGTCTCCACTCAGTACAGCTGGCACTATCCCTGCGATGTGGATAGTGTCGGCTCAGACAAGCTCATCCGAGTCTTCTCTGCAGTGACTTACCACTGCCTTTGAGTTTGAGATTCTGGGGCCACAAATCAAATCTTTGATCAAACATCGAAGGTGTCTACATTCCTTGGTTTGTAATGAACATGGTCTTTATGATTTTTTGCATAATTTTTTTGTGTTACAGGGGAAAGCTGCAGTTGTCATTGGTGAAGCCTTCTTAAAATACAATTTATCTAAAATGACTTCTATCTCCATCTTTGAAACCCTCGGTTGAGTGGTTTTCAACGTTTTTCCATTACCAGTTGATTGGTCGCTCGGTCGACTCCACCTTTGGGAATTTATGTCGGTCGCTCTATCACCTCAAGACGACCGACCTCTTTCACGTTTGGGGTGAAGGTCGTCCTTCTCCCTCCACCCATCATTTTGCAGGCCCTTTTTCTCCGAGCAACACCCATATTTTTCACCTCTTTAGTAAGGCATGTGAACATATTCCACACCACGTTATGATCGTTGAACAACTCCAAGAATTTTGTCAGACTATTAGGTTCAAGTAACCTGTCTGACTATTAGGTCGAAGTAAACCCAAAAATTATTTGAATTGTGCACTCCTTAGTCGTTGTGCCAGGGCGACCTGTGCTATCGGATGATCCAGATTTTGCACTTCCAGAATCTCCTAAAATCATGTGACATATAATCGATGGCTCTCATTGACCCCTACTTGACGTGCCATAGGGTTGTGAGTCCTTGCAGAGCTTTTGGGGGCTAGTGAACTATGTCGTGACCCGTACTTAACGTGCCATAGGGATGTTATGTTGCCGGTTGAATTGCTCCGATTCTTGTAGGATTCCAAGGATGGAATTTTCAATTTCTCGAGGTTCAACAATGATGATCTTCCAGGAGAACGCATTCTCCCACTGACGCGAACTTCCATTCCCCTCCCTCGTGGTCTGAACCTTAGAATAGACCCAACACTATCATGATACTGGGATTCCTTAATTCTTTCGGCTCCCTGAGTCATCTGATGGCTTTGGGGTTCAGGTTATCCTTGAGGGTTTGGTTTTTGAAAAGATTGTGCTCTCGCCTCAAGTACGGCTTGGGTGAGTTCTGTCAATTGTCCCATCATTTGGTCTCATAGTTCCTGAATTTGTTGTTGTACAAATTCTCCGATGAAGCCCTGTTCCAAGTTTCTCACAAGTGCATTCCATCTCTACGGCGCACTCCTCTCCTTGTAACGACATGAATCCACGCTCAATGCACCTTTAGAAAGTTGATTCCAAAATGTATTGTAGATCGCAACCAAGGAATAAACTATTGGTTGGACAAGAGAAATAGAAAACAGAGAGAGAGGAAGAGATAAGTATAGTGCACAAGAAAACGAGTTCTCGAAGAGTAAATTCAGTATTCCTTCCTTGAAGATATGACCAGCCATTTATAAATCATTGGATTTCAAGTAATGTTACATATTTATCTTCATTCTAATAGAAATGTTACAAGTAATTATTGCACATTTTTATACTTATAACTAAGTCAGGAACCCTTTAATATCCATAACTGACATTGACATCATTTTGTATTGGTAACAGCTAAATAAAGGGAAAATAATTAATGACATGATGGTGTTATCGTTCGATCATCTGATAATTGTTTGGTCGGCTAGAAGACCTTCGTTTGGCTAGAGAGTCTTCAGTCAGCCTTCTCAAGAGAATCCACGATAGAGGCATCCTTATCGTAGGATAAACTTGGACTGTTAGGCAGTTCTCCTTGAATAAGGGGCCTTCTCAGAGGTTTGGAAAGATAATAGAGTGCCATTTGGCCATCTCTTTGAAGAATCCCATAATCAATCCAGGGAGCTGGCTATAGTTGATTGTCCCTCGGATCAAGTGTCTCCTATTCTTTGGTTCATATGAACTTTCGTTTGGTCGGCTAGTGGTTCCAATAGAAGAAAACAACACTTCACGTCTCCGCCTATTGATTATCCCCATGTAGTCAACTTGTTTACTTATCTAGATTCGTGAGACCATATTTTTTATGTAAGTATATATATATATATATATTGTTGCGGTCGGGGGAAATAAATGAGAAAAGCAATTGGACTAAAAAAGACAAAAAAAAATTAGGATCGAGTATTAAAATATTTATATTTTGTAATTATAACTAAATATTGAAAATGATTTCTTTGTTTGATCATGAATATTAATTTTAAGATTTGATCAACAGCGACTAAGTAGAATTTACGTTGACCATTTGAAGGAGGAAATGGGTGGTCCGAGAATGTAAAGCCCCCAGATTGTGAAAGGCCACAGGCTGTCAATTGACTGTAATTTGTGGGCTCGCGGATGCTACAACAAAGCGTCCTTCTGACATTGCTCACATCTTTTGAAAAAGACCTCTACATCCTTCCTGGGAGTTGGTTAGAAGTAGCTTTAACGCTGGAACTGGTGCACCAAGATTATCCCTCCAGAGTGACTCCCACATCCACCAAAGTGTACCTCTCAGAAGATTTATTCCATCTCATTTTCCTTGACGCGTCTTAGGAAGAGTGAGATAGCCGACTTTCGGAAGGGTCTCCCTACGATCGTGAGATATTGTGCAGCTTTGAACTTCAATATTCATGGGTAAGTGATTTCCTTAAGAATTTTTTTCAGTTTCTAGATATTGGATGCAGGGATCCATCTGACTCTTTGTACTTTCAGCTTCTGCTTCCATGGCTTTAGGTTCCTCAATGGCCAAACAAATAAGCTTATAGCGCGCCCCTTCCCTCATGAAAATGCTCTTGGATAGAAGGTCTATTAATTGATTTTCCCCCCAATTGACGTGCTCGATTCTGAAGTTCGCAAACTTCCATATCTCTGCCCTCACCTTGTTTAAGTATTTGGTCATCATCTCGTCTCTGGCCTCAAACCCTCTATTGACTTGATTCACGACTAGTTAGAAATTTGATTTCCCCATGAGATGTCGGGCACCCATTCTGTAGACTAGGCATAGGTCAACGATCAATGCTTTGTACTCCGCCAAGGTTTTGGTGACTTCAAAATCGAGGATGGATGGATGGTAAAGATGCTTTCCAATTGAACAGGTCAGCGTCAATCTGACTTCAACTACCACCCAAATCAAAGTTTCATCCATGTGCAAGATCCGGGTCTAGTTGCCAATGTCAATTCTTTCGCCTGATTTACCTAGTTCGAAGAAATTCACTAGAAAGTCTGTGATAGATTGAGTTGTAATTGTTGCCAGGGGAACATAAGTGATGATATTCACTAAGCTTGACAACCCACATAAGGAAGCGATTGGAATGCTTTGGTCGAGTGAGTGGAGATTTGAGTGATCAATGATGACCTTGATTGGATGCGTCAGAAACCGGAACCTACAAGGAGAGAATTAAAACAAACGTTGGTTTTTCCATCATGGAATACCTGACTTCGATGCCTCTAAGGAGGTATTGCTTTCCCAGTTCCTCACGAACCAAGACTAAGCAGCCCAAGGGCCCAACTCCAAAATACAGGAAGAGTTTTTTCCTCGGTTTTGGGCTTTTGGAGCATTGGTAGTGAGATTATTGATTGCTTTAGGCTCAAGAACGCTCGCTAGCATTCGGTTTACCATTCAAAACATTTGGTCTTCCTTAGCATTTTGAGGAATGCCACACACTTTTCGCCTAATTTCGAAATGAACCAACTGAGCCTTGCTATTTAGCCAGTCAAAGTCTGCACTCTCTTAGCATTCCGAGGAGAAAAAATGTTAAACAATACTTTTACTTTCTCTGGATTGGCCTTTATACCTTCGAGAGTTATGAGGTATCCAAGGAATTTGCTAGTCGATGCTCTGAATATGAATTTTAGCGGATTTAGGCTCATATTAAATTTTCTTAGTATTTAGAAGGTTTCTATTGGGTAATTAGATTGTTGTTCAGTAGATTGACTCTTAATCAAGCATGTCATCCACATACACCTCAATATTTTTCCTTTTTTTATTAGCAAAAATTACATTCATAAAGCGTTAATAAGTGAATCCAGCATTTTTAAGCTCAAAGGGAATTACATTATAATAATATAAACCCTGGCTAGCAGTAAACACCATTTTTTATATGTTGGTTAGATGCTTCTTTATCTGATGGTAACCGAAAGTGGCTGACCGCTCAATCCTTGGAAGGGAGTAGCTATCCTTCGGGCAGACAGAGTTCAGGTTGGTGAAGTCCACACACATTCTCCATTTATCGTTTGCCTTTGAGACCATGACCCCGTCCGAGACCCAAGTTGGGAACTATAACTCCCGAATGTAGCTGACCTTCAACTTCTGCACCTCATCGCGGATCGATCCGACCACGTCATGGCTGAGGAGGTCCTTATCTTCTGCTATTTTGGTAGAGCAGCCGGATTGATATTCAGGATGTGGCAAGCGATGTCCATCGGAATGCTCGACTTTTCAGCGGTTTGCCAAGCAAAAACATTTTGATGCTCCCGGAAAGTCTAGATCAGCAAATCTATGTTCTGCATCAAAATTTTCACTAATTAGAAAAACTTTATCGGGTACTTTGTCGATTTGCTTGTTCTGGATATCAAACGACTCCTATTCCACATTGACAATTGTCTGGAGGTAGCGGATCCAGGATTGCTCTAAGTTCTCCCGAACGGTGATGACTTCTAAGTTCAACCGTAAACTTCACCGCAACATGATATGTGGAGACCACAGTTCTAACGTCGTTAAGCAGTAGGCGGCCGAAGATGGGCGGCGCATCAACCACCAAGAAAACTTCCATGTTTGTAAATTGGTTGTCACCTCCCCCCGCCCCCTAATGATTGATAACCTGATTATTCTCAATGTGAGAGAAAAGATAGAGGAAGCAGACTAGTGTTACAAGTCGGTCAGCCGAGAGATGTATCTTGTCAAAGGTTAACTTGATCAAGATGTTCCCTGGACTACCGGTGTCAACAAGAATCTACAAATCTAGTAGTTGTTTATCATTGTCGTGACCAAAAAGACATTATTATTGGGGTTCTCCTTTAGGGCCAAGTCTGCATCACTAAAGATGATCAGAGGATAAGGCTTCCACTTGGGAGCAAAAGTAGTGGCGCACAGTTCCTCTGTTCGGAGCCTCTTATGATCGACTAGCCAAGTCGAGTCTCCTCCCAAGATGGTCGACACTATGCAGTAATCTTGATAGTGTTGGCCTCGATGGGCTAATCAGAAATTTCATCTACTGGGGTTTTCCCTTGCCATTGGGAAAATGCCCCTCGTGCCACAAACTCTTTGAGTTTCCCAACTTGAATCAATTCCTCGACCAAGCTACAAAGATGTCTAAACTCCTTTGTATTATGTTCATGGTTTATGTGGTGCTTACATAACTTATTTGTGTCCCAAAAAAAATGCTCCAGCTCTCATTAGAGGAGTTTTTTTGAAGTACTTGTTCAGTATGGCCTCTACCAGCTCCGTCATTGAAACCCTCAATATAGTGGCTTTCCTCGCAATCGTCTGACGATCGGCCACGGTAGCGGCAAGGATTTTGGTCATTTGTCCAGCTCTATCATTATCTATGGTGGTTCTTGTCAGCCCCTCTGCGGTTATGAGGCGGTCGGCTGTCTTCTTGTATGGGACAAACGGCTTGGCATGGGCCATCCTTTTTTGCGGGGAATTCTTCTGCAAGCCTGTGTAAACCTGGTGCATATCACTCGCTCCTTAGCACTTGGGCCAAGGTGGTCTATACTACCATGGGTTCCAGATCCCAAAATTCTAACATCTCTTTCTGGAATCGAGTGTTGTACAAATGAAGGTTCTCATTTGGCTCCTGCCTGACTTGCCACAAGGCCCGTGAGATTTTTAGGTGTTTCTAAGTGGTGGTGTAACTGTGTCATTAACAACTTCTTTAATTCAGAGAAGGAGGTGATTACTCCTGCTGGGAGGCCATTAAACCACCTAAGGGTTGAGTCCCTCAGCGTAGTGTAAAATAGCCAATACTTCAGTCCATCGGAGATCTTTAGAAGGCAAATAACCGACTCAAAGGAAACGATATGGTCTAACAAAGCACTCCAACCCTTGTAAGATTTTAATGAAGTTTGAACTTTTTTGGTGGCTCAGCATCAGAGATCTACCATGAGAACACATTATTTGGCTAGCGGTGGTCCTCAAGACACCCAAACAATTGTTTGTTGAATGGTATAGACCCAGCACTATCCTAGTATTGAGAGTCTCTTCAAGCCTTTTTGCCCCCTAAACCATTTGACGGCCTTGGGGCTCAGGTTCTTCTTCCTGGGGGTTCTGTTCCTGGTGAGACGGCTCTCTTACTTCGAGTAACACATGGGTCAACTTTATCATCTGACCCAACATCTGATCTCTAAGTTCTTAACTCTGTTGTTGCACAAACTTCCTTGTGCACTCCATATTTACAATCTCTCGGATAGGTGTCTTCCCCGTGAAGTGCTGCTCTTCTTGTTGCTGGTATGATCCACGCCCACCGCACATTTTAAGATGTTGAATCAGAAGATGTAATGTGAATCACAACCAAGGAATAGAGCATAGGACGAGAGAAAGAAAGAGAGGGAGAAGAAGAGAGAGTTCACAATAAATGCAAAAGTTTATGCGTGGTGAAGCAACAACCTTTATTATAGAAATGACCCTCTAGAGATTTCAGAAAGTAACAAGTGTGCAATTACATGTTTGTCCCTGCTTTAATAGGGGTGTTACAAATTACTTTGGCACATTTTCGTATTCAAACCCACTTTAATAGGAGCACTCGATGACTTGATGGCCTTATGACTTGGTCAGATGAGGATATCTAGTCAGCCAGAAGACATTCGGTAGACTGGAAGGCCATCAGTTGGCCTAGATCTGACTGTAGAGTTTTCAAAGGAAAAATCCAAGAAGAGGCGCTCCTGTCGTCAGGATAAGCTAATTCATCAGGCAAAGGAAGTGCTACCATAATCCGATGAGCATTCCTCCGTAGACAATGAGCTTTCTTAGAGGGAAAGATAGACATTTCGTGATGGGCTATCAGCTGGGAGAGCTGGTCGTGAACGACTCCCTCCCTGATTGAGCTCTTATCTTTCATTCGGATGTCCTTCTGTTCGATCAATTCACGGTTATGACCGAAGTAAATGATACTTGATTTTTTCGTCTTTTAACTGTCCCAATATAGTGTTTGGTTTTTCTCAATAGGACCCATTGGATTGTCCTTTTGTCTTCCAGTCCATTGTATTTCATTGAAATTCATGACGACATATTTTTGTACACAAGTATAAATAAAAATAGAATAACGTCCAAGGAAATCCCTTAGCAAAATCTAGTTTATCGAGAATGTATGTTGATAGTTTTTTGCGCCATTGAAGATTTAGATGATATTATTGTAAATGAAAGTAGTTAGCTGATGTTTTCTCCAATAGGCAAATCTCATGTGTAACACAAGTAGGGGTGTAAACGAACCGAAGACGAACGAACATAGCTTGTGTTCGTGTTCGGTTCGTTTGAAATTTAGTTTGTTTGAAATAAG